>LPNX010778360.1:269321-304291 GCA_001517045.1 Pseudotsuga menziesii | reverse complement strand
AAGCACGACAGAGGAAAATAAGGCACACGACAGGGTAAAAGGAGGTAAAGGATGGAAAGCAAGAGAAAAGCAGGGAAAGGTGCGACAAGGATTGGTGCAATGGAGAAAAGTGGACCCAGATTTTGTGGGACTTTAGTAGGTAGAAGAGTAAATGTTGGACAGGTGTAGGTCAAGAAGGACTGCAGGATCTCGAGCCGATGGAAGACTAAAGGAAAGTTTTGTGGATAGTTATGACCTTTACATGTAGACTGAAAGACATTTTCGCGTCTAGTTATGGCTTGGAGTAATGTAATGCAGGACATTTTATGGCCAATATGTCCTATAATCAATGTATTAGAAGATATTTTGTGGCTATTTAAGTCTGTAATAACTGAGTTGTACTCAGTCGACCCTACACGGTATTGTAAACATTATAAATCAGAGGAACCCATATTGTGTAAGGGTTAGCTTCAAGGAGATAGTTAGGTTCAGTCAGTTAGTATTGGTTGATACTATTTTTAGATCAAGAAGTATTCTAATAGTAGTAGGATGTTGAGCCATGGATTTGTAGCTGAATGCACAGAACATTTTGTAGGAGTCAATATGCAGCTGAGTGCATATATAATAGAGTAGAGGATTCGATCTAGGATGTGTGTGGATCAGTAGGAGTTATAAGAAAAACAATAAATAAAGAGCATGAGAGCAAGAAGATTCTAAGCCAAATAGACATATCTTAAAAGAGTCTGTAAGTCGCAGACTACAAGGTGCTATATATATTTCTCATGCCACATGAAGAGCACCTTGGTGGCTTTTACCTAGATGGGTTTCCACGTTATTTCTTGTGCTGCATGAATGTTGAATAATGAATGTGAATGGTTGAATGTTTAACGGTTAATGTTGAATGTTTGATTATCTTGCATTATTTATGATTATTTCTTGAATAAATGTCCCAATGTTGATAAACACAATGAATGAATGAATGATTAAAGCATCATTGAGCACTTGGTATATTCATGATAAAATACTGTTAAGATTATAAGTTTGTCGCATTGCTTTCATTTATGTTTAAGGAACTATATGGGTCACATAGTGCACCAGTTGTTAAGTTGACAAGGATAAGGTTGTGTCGTGCTCTGACTATGTCGCACTATTGTGCCACCATCGAGCTCATAAAAGACTCCATCCTTTAGACTTTGTCAAGCGTTATCCCTCTCCAACAACAAAAACATGGTTCTGGTAGTTACACATTAAGATATATTGGGTTATACTGTGCCTGCCTCGCGGGTGTTGCTGACAAAGCTTGCTCCGTCGAGCCGGTGTCTTTGGGTGTTTTATTGGTATTGTGTTGTTGTAGAACTTGGGTCACGAGACTAAGGAAAAGTAGGCCAACAAGTTGTCCAAGGATGGGATCATGCATACAATATTTCTGAAGATTATGTCCATCCAACTGCTAATGCGGAACTTAGTTGGCGCAACACTAGCTTTGCGTCTTCTAACTATGATGATGCATTAGAGAACTGATAGAACCTCATGCATGAAGTTTCACTACAAAAGTGTGACTTAATTACGCAATCATTATGTCGCGTTGCGACTGAGACCATTGAGTTACCAATTTATGAAGATCTTCCTGAGTTATCTGAGTTTATTGTTGAATTCAAAGATAAGGTATCAGAACCAAAATGGTTGCTGGTGTTGGAGGAAGCAATGAAGGCGACCCTAGCATGCTGGTGGATGACCCATAAGAATTCAATCACTAGATGTTCACAGTGTTGAATATTGATGATAGTTCAATTTGGAGATGGAGAAGTATACCATGCTGGAAGGTATGATGGGCGGAGCAACCCTAGCAATCATTTGATTGAATGTCATACCTTGTGGGAATTGTGACCAAACAAGGAGTGGTTCCATGCCTTTGTCCACACATTGGATGAAATGCTGCCATCTTGGTATGTCTCAGATGAGTTGTGCAGAGAGATCACTACCTGGGAGGAATTGACAGTTTGCTTTACTCACACCTTCAGTTTCGTGGATGTCAATCCAGATGTTCATAGTGGGATGCAACATATCCGTGATGTTGTTATGAATGTAGTGTCGGTCGCGTACTAAGTGGATCCGCATGCACATTGTCACGTCTAGTCGATGATGGAATGTTATACTATGACTGGAGGACCTGAGGATGATGATGATGATCTAAGGAATATCAATATTCTGGAAATAGAAGGGAGTTGGGATGTCGCAACACCTGATGTACCGACAAACCCAATGAGTTATCCATTGAATATAAGAAAGGTAAACATTGGTAATGAGGAGAACCCAAAATTTGCAAGTGTTGGAGACTACTGGGACAAAGAAACAATGGAAAAGATTACCGAATTGTTGCATGAATTCCAAGATTTGTTCCCTACGAATTATCCGAGATGAATGGGATACCAGGAGATTTAGGGGAGATGAAGATTCCATTAAATCCAAATGCGAAACAAGTAAGGCAAAGACCATTCGCCTAAATCTGTGATACAAGGAAAGGGTCAAAGCGAAGCTCGATAGATTGGTAGATGTCGAGATGATTGAGCCAATTGAAGAGTCGAAATGGATCAATACTATGGTGGTACAAGACAAATGACTGGTGAGGTCAGGCTCTATGTCGACCTAAGGAAACTGAACGATGCCTATCTACATGATCTGTTTCCAACACCTTTCACTAATGAGGTGCTTGAAGGAGTCAGAGGTCAAGAAATGTATTCTTTCACGTATGGATTTTCTAGGTACCATCAGATCAGGATTGCCAAAGAGGATCGTCACAAAACAACATTTGTTACTGAATGGGGTTGTTTTCAGTACACTATGATGCCTTTTGGGTTGAATAATGCGCCTATGATATTTCCTCAGGTTGTTGTCGCTGCATTCAAATATTTTATTCAAAATTTCTTGCAAGTTTATATGGATGACTGGACAATTTATGGATTGATCAGAGACCATCTGGAAAACTTGTGATTGATGCTAGAAATATGTAGATGGCATCAGATTGCACTATACTCAAAGAACTGTATTTTCTGTGCACCTTTTGGGATGTTTTTGGGTCACATCATTTGCAAATAGGGACTGCTAGTTGACTGTAACAATCCAAAAAAATTTCATGTAACATAAAATATTTATAGTTGTTACTGCCTAGGGACTATTAACCACTAACGATACTTAAATAGTATTTTTAACTAGAGCTAAATAATTTGTTAATCTCTAGTCCTGTATACTTATTAGTTTGTTTTCATAAATCCAGGTTAAGGATTTGATTTAGCAGGTTATGAATTATAAATATCTGGAATTGAAATATATGTTTAAATTCTAGTACTAAGTTTGTTTTACTGTCTTATGACAAGTAGGAAAGAACTTTAGTTGAGATCGAGGCTTACTTAGCTTATAGATAATGCAGTGAAGTGATACTTCTTTTACAGGTCCTTTATAGGTAAGAAGTTTGTTACCAGTTTCCATATCGATATTATTATCTCAATTAGCATAGGATAAAATGCTAGTTAATTTATTTGTTTTACAGCTTTCAGCAGTAAAAGAGGTATCGTTGATCATTGTTTATGTTCTTCATAGTTAATAGTAATATAAACATTTCTACTAAACTGAACTTAACTCAGTTATTTTTCCAAATCACTATAACTAGATCTTGTTTGTTTAACTTGTATCATTCTATTTTAAGTTTAAAACCTGTATGTAACTTTAGTGAAAGGCATCTCATCTAGCAGTTGCCCTTGTTTAAAATACCTGACGCAAAAATAACCTCCAAGGCTTTTGTTCTATAGATATCGAGTTAATCTAGAAAAAACAAAGATCTAAGTAAAGACATTAAGCACAATGACTGAAGGACTCACGTAGAACTAGTACTTAGTGCATAAGATATTTTTAAGCTACTCTCGTAATTATTAATTAGAGATGTACTAACACCACTTGTATTTCTTAAACTATAGTGTTATTACTTTTTATGTAGGGAAGGATGAATTATTTTCTATAAGAAAACTATCCTTTATTTCCTTTATATAATTTCTCATCTCATAAGATATTACTAAAATGAAAACAACACCTTAGTATCTTTCAATTGTGATATCAACTTATTATCTAAATTAATATGCTAGCTAGGCATAATTCTATAGTTGCAAGTGTAAATACATAGTTGATTTTAATTGTTATAATTTCTCAACTTGCTACAAGGTATTTTTATTATACAATTATCCTTTAAATAGTTCTTTGGATTATGTTTTTCTTACACCGGTGCAAAGGTTAAAAACTATACTAAAACTCTAATATATTTAATATATTATAAACTATATTAAAACCCAAGTATATTTACTATCTACCTTCGTTGTAGTTAAGGATACAACAAATGCAAACAATTAATGATGAAACTAAGAAAGGTTATAACTTAGTTTAATAATGATCAAAATCGTGTTGCTTGCAGGATGCTTCGATGGTTTTCGAACTATACCCTTAAACCCACAATTTGCAAATAAAAGTAAGGATACGTGGTTGCAAATTGGAGATTAGGGTTTTGATTTTTTGGGAATTACCATATATAATCTATAAACCCTAAACATTTGCCTTAACCTATATTTTCCTTTACTCTGGAAGAAGAGGGTCGCAGGCTCATGGCCGCTTGGCTTGTTTGTCACTCGACTATGTAAACTTCTTCGCCATTTTCCTTCTTAATATACGTGTAGAGGTGCACTTGGATATTTCTTTTGTTTCTATGGATAAACCCTCTATCATCGTTTCCCAGCTCTGCAATTGCCAATTCATTCGTTGTCTTGACTCTATAAAAAAAGGCTTCCATCCCTGCACAGGAGAATTTTGATAGTGTGAGCACGGCCGTGAGTTTTGTTGTAGTGTGTCTTGATGTATGAAGAGATTATTGTTTCTCATTTCCCAACTTCTGAGTGGCATTTGACTCTGCCTCGTCGTGGATTTGGGTTTCAGACTTGAACTCTGTGAGCCGTGTTTCCTTCTGTCAGTGTTTCTTCGAAGCTCGTCATTCTCAAAGAAAATGGTGGCTAGGGTTTGATTGGAACATCTTTCATAGCAAGGGTAAAGAGAAATAGAACTAGGTATGTAAATTTATCCATTTAAAACCATTATTTCACTGCTCAGTTTTATACTTTTGTTAATAGCAGTGGTCTAACATTGTTTTGCTTTTGTTTTTCAACACCTTGGTAGGCTTCAGTCCGAAATGCTTGGGTCGACAGTTACCAAAAATAAGAGGCTCCACGCTGACATTTCTTTTGGTAAGCCTCGATTTCGCTGAGGTTCCTTTTGCAGTGGTATAAGAAGTTTACTTTGAGGTTGTTCAGTTCCTTGGGTTTCTAGTTTTTAGCTCGGTTGTGGATACACTGTGTTGTAAAAATTTTGGTAGGCCATGTGACCAATATTTTTGATATGTGGTTAATTTTAAAATAAAGCCCTCATGGCTATTTTGTGTTGGGGACTTAGGGTTTCATAGCCGAGACTTGAGGAATGACATTTGGGTCTAGTTTTGTTACTTTAACACCGGCTTATAAGCCGTGACTCTGTTGGTAAAGGGACATAGGGTCGTAACTGATATGTTTCAGTTTACTGTTTTTTTTTAAATATTGTTTTAGATTTTTATTTAATAAGCTCATAGATTATTTATTGTACTTATATATATTTTCTGTGATTTTAAATCTAAGAAGGCGGGCTTGTAATAATTTATTATTTTGACTATTTCTTGTTGAAATTAAACTATCAGAGGTTGTGGTTAAGTAAATTAATATTTATTTTGTTTTATGTGTAAAATTGTATCTTAAGGGTTCTGACAATAGGTTTTTAAATCATAACTTGGTTATTACTATCAATAATGGTTAAAAGAAGTGAATAATATCTCCTGTATCTTTATTGTTTCCTGGTTGGAAAATATATTGATGCTTATGGTTATAAAAACACAGTATGTAAGCTTTAATTTGTTTTATGAATTAAAGATTGACTCCTCTGTTAGTGAAAGAGGTGGTAATGTTATTTTAAAATTACAGTTTCTTGTAATTAGGTTTTATTTATAAAACCCTAATTTCTCTTAGTTTAAGTACATAGTTAGTATTTCATTTTTGAGTTACCCTAGTTTGCATTTTTACTTAGATGAATTTATTATAGTAAATGTCTAGTATTGTTTACTGTTTCTTAAAGTTAATATTAGTTATTTAATTTATATTTATATAATAACTGTTAATTATTATGATAATCGACTAATAATAATAATTTATTGTAAACCATTACACATACTAAGTAATCCTATACCTTTGGATCTAATTTCCTAACAATTCTGTATATAATATTAAAGTACTCTGACTAAATAAAGACATCTAAGATGAAAGGAAAACGTACATACAAATCACACATATGAACCTGTAGAAGATAGTAATTCACATTCATGCATACTTCATTCAAGATTCTTTATCTGAAAAATTAATCTAACCTAATGTACTAGAGTACTACCTTTATAAAAGGTGTGGAAAAATACAGTTAGGTAATTGTTTATTTATCAGTAAAACTAGTAATCTTTCTAATCAATTACCCTAACCTATCTATTCTAACATTTAACTATCTTTTCACAGTAAAAGCATTTCTTTTAACTAACCCTAGCAACAACTCAATAGTATCATAACCCATTATTTCTTAACTTAAAATTTCCAGATAACAATGACATTTAAAAATCTAGATATATTAAGTAAAACCTGGAAATACAGATGAGGTGACAACAGCTTAAGGAACCTATTCCTCCCAACCAAATCTTAAAGAAAAGCTGAACTGCAAATCTCAGGACCCCAGAGCTTGTCTCCTGGTCCACCTGGTAGAAGTACTAGGTGAGAGATGTAGTTTAGTAATCCTCAACAACTCTACTGAGTGTTCAATAGTCAATCAATTCTGCATGCAACAGTATGAACTCAGCTTAGAATAGTTGCACTAGTTCAGGTCTTCAGCACTTTTCCACTCAAAACATACTTTAGCTAGTCCCCTCCATCGATTTTTCTTGTGCACTTCATTCACTCAGAATGTTCACAAGTTAAGAATGAGTAGCCTCAACTGTCTTCAATGGGAAGCTTTATTAGCATGCCTAGGTCTTTTGGGTTAGTTTTCACTTAATGAGCAACCTTCTCTTATTCCACTTTCTTGGGGAACATGACCACAAAAATAGGGAAGTTGCCACCTGCAACAACTAGAAGTAGTTTGAGGATGCTTCCAAGTGTCAATCTACTATGAACCCAGCCTACTCCACCAAACAACCAGTAAAACACTCATTTAACAGCTTCCCTAAGCTGTTGTCTCATCTTTCATTTATTTGTTAATAAAATATTCAGCAATTACATTCAATTATTCTTGACCCCACTTTCTCATCAATTACAAACTTTATAATAAAATATATCATAATGTTTCTTAAAACATAAAATGTTTTGCAAATTGGGGCATGTGACATTAACCCTGTGAATATTGCGTTGATCATTAGAGGAAATTTGGGGTATAAAATGGGCCTTATAAGAAAACAAGCCAACAATAAATTCTTGTGAGTTGGAATTCAAGAACCAATAGAATTTAAATAAAATGAGTCAACCATAATGGTTGACTTGACATATTTGTCATAAAAAACTACTTTTTTGTTTGTATTTTCGACATATCTCCCTGCGTTTTTACTCAAATTTTGATCGGGAGGTATTTTTTGTTTTTGGGGTGGAGGGGTCCATCAAAAGTATGTAGTGTGGGTACTCATTAGATGAGGAATTTAATTCCACATCCAATGATTCCTCCCGTTAAAAATATTAGTAAGAACGTAGGGATATTTTTAACTATTGTTTTATTATTTTAAGTTAGGAGGCCCATTTTAGACCTCAAATTTCCTCTAATGTTTGAGCTTTCCACCGCCTACAAATGTGAATATGCTTAGAGAGACATTGGGGCACATAGGGTATTATCGCAAGTTCATACGAAGGTATGCTGCAATCACAACTCCCATGGAGAAATTATTGAAGAAATATACAACATTTGTATGGATTCAAGAGTGTCAAGGAAGTTTCAACACATTGAAATCCAAGATGGCTTTCACACTGATACTAGTTTTCCCTGATTGGAACAAGAAGTTCCATGTTCATGTGGATTCATCATTCATTGCGTTGGGAGTGGTGCCTGTGTAACCAGGAGAAGGATATATAGATCACCCGATTGCTTTCACTAGTTATAAGATGTCGTCTACGGAGAAAAACTATACGACCACAGAGAGAGNCCAATTTTCCAATTTTTTCACAATTTTGGCTCTTGACTAGTTTTGATGTCTAGACCTCCAAATTGACCCAAATGCTTCCAAATTTTATCTAAAGGTACATGACTGATAATATAACTTAAATATCATTCCCATGTATGTTTTTATATCTCCAACTTACTTCTACAAACTTGCTTAATGCTATGTTCAAAGTAGGAGTCTTTACCAGCAAATTGGGGCTCCAATTCCCCCTGGGCAATTGCCGGAAATGGATTCACAAATGATCCCAAAGTCAATTGAATTTCTGAAAAGAGGATGGGTATGTGTAAGGGACCTTTCCAAATTCTCATATGCATCATGGTTCAGTTTATACAGGCTATTATGACTCTTTCCAAAACAACTCCCAAGTCACAATTTCGACCCTTGGGGAAAATGCAGCAAATCTTCTCCCATTGTAATAAAAATGAGTAAAATGGATTCCAATGCTTACGTAATGAAAATGAGACTTGAAATAAACATTAATTACATTCCATACATCATACATTTATCAGATATACATTCCTCCATTTGAAATAATAATCATTACCATGGCATATATCAAAATGGAGTGGAAATGGTCATTGTTTGCTCATTAAAAGTCATCTTGACATAGAAATCTTGGGAATTTAGACTTGAAAATTTCTGAGAATGAATAATATATAATATTTAACTTATTACAATTAGAAGTGGACAATTAAAGGCTCTCCCAATTCGAAATCATCAGCATTACAATGGTTCACAACAAGATAGTGGGGAAATGACACTATTTCTTTATTGTTAAACATTTTTACATGAATTATTTTGGGAATTTATACCTGAGATTATTTTGAACATGAAATACATATAATATAAATCATCACATAATATAATTGTCATTATAATATTCCCCAAAGAGATCAATAGCTCACCCAAAGCATAATCCCTCCATTGGCATGAATATGGTGTGAAAAATGGAAATAGTTGAGAGAGAGTGCTGCCATAGAAGAATCCACATGATTTATTGTATATTACACCTACAAATAATACTACATTAAATATCCATGAAATACATTATTGGCCTTTCCAAACACCAACTGGGATGAGAATCTTTCACCCTCGAAATTGGCTTAAGCAAGAAAACTAGTCATCCACTAGCTCTCACAATTCACAAATGAGAAAAATCTTCTTCTCATGGCTGATCCCTGTATTTTATAAACATTATTAGTCTTATAAGTTTTCAAATCCATCCATAAACCTAATCCAAGTCGAATTGGTGTGGCTGCTCATGCTATGCCATGTGGCCTCTCTCTTCACCTTCCCTCTTCTCCCAAATTTGAGTAGGATCCTCTTGGAATTCTCCAACTCCCAAATTCGACCTCTAAGATGCTCTATTCAGTCCTAACATGTCAGTATTTTAGTATTTCAGCCTTCAGATCTGACTTGTGTCATAACTGTTATAGAATCTTCATCATTGGTGTCATAGATGTCATAAATGTAAGGGGAATCTAGCCAAGTGTCCATGAAACTCCCATTTGGCTCTTCCTCTCCCATGTAAGTTACAATTGATCCAAAATTTGACCTATAAAGAATATGGACAATTATATCAACATTATAATCCATACAAAAACATTATACTTCCCATATATTCAAATTTGCAAGAGAAAGATACCATTTAACATAGGAATTCTAGCTAGTGTGGGCCCCATAGTCTCCATGTGTCTTCATGCTCCATTGTCACTTCTATTTTCTCTTGTATTTATTTAATAAGCTAAATTATTAAATATTTATCCCCTTCTAATGTCTAAACATCATTTAGTATCCCCCTTATTCCAAATCTCAAAGCTTCCACCCCCAACCTAGGAAACTAGTGATTTTCCTCCTTGGCAATTATTTGACTTTTAGCATCCCTTTGACAACTTTCATGAACATCAAAAATGTGATTTGGCCATTGTGAACCAATGCAAAATTTGGGACATTACAAATCCTCCCTTCCCAATATTGCTTTTCCTCAATCAATTTCAAACATGGTTGTTGAAGAACCTACTTTTTGTATGATTCTTTAAAGTTGCCACTGAGCTGCCCACCTTGAGTCTTTGAAATTTTATGAAGATTTCAGAGAGGAACCACCATGCTTGCTGCTGCACTACTCTGATTAACATCACCTTATTAAATGGGGAATCCATCTCCCATACTACTTGTTTCCCAAATAATTTGAAATCAATGGGACTAAAAACTATCACAGGGTCCCATTACTTGCATTGCACTCCAACAATTAAGAGTGCTCTCCAACCCATACCATTTGGAAAGAGAATTCCTGGATCCCATTTTCTTGTATGCATTCTTCCAAACATCATGAGTGCATAATATATATCATCAAAGTATATAACAACATAATAATAATGTACATCAAGGAAGTGCCTCACCAAGAAATCATGAAAGTGCTTATACCTCCCAGTGAGTAGACTACCATTTGCCAAGTGCATACATGCTTCAAGTGACCCATCAAATATGCTTCAATGACATAGGTGAGGATCCAATGTCCTATAATTTTGCTCCAAAATAATGTAATATGCATCAAAATAATAATCAGGCATTTTTTCTTTCATCCAAGAAGTGAATGAAGAACCTCCACCAAAATATGAACCAAATAAGGAGAAAATAAAACACGAAGACTTCAAGTGTCTCAAAGAAGTCTCATCAATACACCCATGAATATTTATATCATCATGAAATAATAGAGGATGTTGCTGCCAATAATAATTTTCCTCAATAATATCCCTCTTCACCCAAGTGTTGGATGAAGTTCCTCCAACATCAAATGAACCAAGAGTTTAGCAAGAAAAACCATGAGTCTTCAAGTGACTCAAATGAACAACATAGGTGCATCCATGTAGATTTGCATCATCAGAAAGTAACAAAGAATGCTCCTGCAAATGTGAATAATAATGTCCTCCAATAATTCCATCATCAAAAGGAGAAATAGAATGTCCATGCTCTTCATGTGGCACCATCAAAAAGAAACCTTTCACCCATACTTCGTTAGGATGATTGCTGTAAAATTTAGAAGTGTAGGATGTAGGAGAAAGAACCAACTCACCCAAATGATCAATAAGTGAAAATTTGTCATAATTTGAAGTATCCATAGGGGTAGGATTATGCATCTCCTTTAAGAGTGTGAAACCTTTGTCATAGATTGGTTCCAATGTAGAGGAATCATGTTCTTCTTTAAAAATTGCATACCCTTCACCAAGAGACAATTCAAGTTCCTCTTCCACCACATAAAGTGTTTGGATCTCTTCAAGTTCATCTTCAAACACAGAAAGTACATTCAAATTTCCAAATTTCTCATGATCCACCATGTCATGAGAATCCTCCAAACAATCTACCATTTGACAATATGAAACATAGAAGGAAAAACAAGTGTCTTGCAACTTTTCAAGAAGTTGCTCATTTTGAATTGTGAGCTTATCAATAACTTCATTATTCTTCAAGTAGGATTCATGTAACCGTTCAATAAGCTCAATGAAATTTTTTCTATCAAAAATCAAAGACATGAAATTACCTTTGATTTTGCACATTGCTCTTTGAATCTTCTCCATGTCTTCAAGGAATGATGGCTCCTCCAAGGAAGTAGCTCTCCAACAAGAATTTGATACCAATGCTTGAGTGTCATGGAGTATTCTAAGGGCCTCTTAAATCTTCTTTTCATTCATATTTAAGGACCCTTAAAGAAAATGAGGCTCCTGCAATTGAACCTCCTCATCTTTTCCCTTCTTGCTTGGACCAACTTCATGAAGCTAAAGTGGTGATGGGGAAGTTGATCTTGTTTCTTCTTCAACTGCTACAAGGTATTCATTTTCATGTTTAATGGAATTTTGGCTTGCAGCAACATTTTGAAATATTATCTCTATGTCACCAACATAGATTTGTGAGCACCCATCAGTAGGTACTCCTTCATAGTTCAAGCATCCATCGGTAGATTCTCTTTGTTTCATTTCCAAGGTAGCATGTGTCTCAAAATTATCTTCAGTGTTTTCAATAAAAAATTCTTCATACTCATCTGATGTCTCTTCATATTTTTTAGAGTCACTTGGGAGTGAATTTTGATCATATTCATGTACTACTTCTTCTACTCCATCTATTTCAAAACTAGGTGGTTCATGGGTCTCCTCCTTTTGCTCCTTCAAACAAGATGATGCATTTTTCTCCTTGGTTTTCTTAAATTCAATATATGTTCTCCAACTTTGGATAGCCAACAATTTGAATCCTTTCATAATATTCTTGGTCATGTCTTCAAGGATAGGTTCCATAATTTTTATTATCTCCTTACCATCATATGAGGTTCCCTTTTCATGCCTAGTCATAGTTTCCAAAAAATTGCCTTCTTCTCCTACTTTTTTTTTCCTCTTCAACAAAAGCACTTTTGGGTTTCAATATATAATGGTGGTCCCTGAATTATTGTCATAATAAATATCAGACCATATCATATTCCAATATCATGCTCTGATACCACTATAATGTCCCCTTTTTTGAATTTTATTAAAATGGCCAATTTTCCAATTTTTTCACAATTTTGGCTCTTGACTAGTTTTGATGTCTAGACCTCCAAATTGACCCAAATGCTTCCAAATTTTCTTTGAAGGTACATGAATGATAATATAACTTAAATATAATTATAATTTATGTTTTTTTACCTCCAAATTACTTCTGCAAACTTTTTTAATGTTATGTTCAAAGTAGGAGTCTTTACTAGCAAATTGGGGCTCCAATTGCCCCTGGGCAATTGCCGAAAATGGCTTCACAAATGATCCCAAAGTAAATTGAATTTGTGAAAAGAGGATGGGTATGTGTAAGGTATATTTTAAAAGTCTCATATGAATCATGTTTCAGTTTATACAGGATTTTATGACTCTTTCCAAAACAACTCCCAAGTCACAATTTCGACCCTTGGGGAAAATGCACCAAATCTTCTTCCAATGCAATAAAAATGAGTAAAATGGCTTCCAATGCTTAAGTACTGAACATGAGACTTGAAATAAACATTAATTATAGTTCATAAATCATACATTTATCATGGATACATTCCTCCATTCGAAATAATAAGCATTACCATGGCATATATCAAAATGGAGTGGAAATGGTCATTGTTTGCTCATTAAAAGTCATCTTGACATACAAATTTTGGGAATTTAGACTTGAAACTTTCTGAGAATGAATAAAAGATCATATTTAACTGATTACAATTATAAATGGACAATTAAAGTCTCTCCTAATTTTAAATCATCAGCATTACAATGATTCACAACGAGATAGTGGGGAAATGACACTATTTCTTCATTGTTCAACATTTTTACATGAATTATTTTGGGTATTTCGACCTGGGAGTATTCTGAACATGAAATACATATCATATACATCAGAACATAATATAATTGGCATTATAATCATCCCCAAAGAGATCAATAGCTCACCCAAAGTGTAATCCCTCCATTGGCATAATTATGGTGTGAAAACTGGAAATAGTTGAGAGAGAGTGCTGCCATAGAAGAATACACATGATTTCATATAGCTTACACCTACAAATAAGACTCCATTAAATCTCTATGAAATACCTGAGTGTCATTTCCAAACACCAACTAGGATGGGAATCTTTCACCCTCGAAATTGGCTTAAGCAAGAAAACTAGTCATCCACTAGCTCTCACAATTCACAAATGAGAAAAAGCTTCTTCTCATGGCTGATCCCTGTATTTTATAAACATTATTAGTCTTCTAAGGTTCCAAATCCATCCATAAACCAAATCCAAGTCGAATTGGTGTGGCTGCTCATGTTATGCCATGTGGCCTCTCTCTTCACCTTCCCTCTTCTCCGAAATTTGAGTAGGATCCTCTTGGACTTCTCCAACTCCCAAATTCGACCTCTAAGATGCTCTATTCAGTCCTAACATGTCATTATGTTAGTATTTCAGCCTTCAGATCTGACTTGTGTCATAACTATTATAGAATCTTCATCATTGGTGTCATAGATGTCATAAATGTAAGGGGAATCTAGCCAAGTGTCCATGAAACTCCCATTTGGCTCTTCCTCTCCCATGTAAGTTACAATTGATCCAAAATTTGACCTATAAAGAATATGGACAAGTATATCAACATTATAATCCATACAAAAACATTATACTTCCCATATATTCAAATTTGCAAGAGAAATATACCATTTAACATAGGAATTCTAGCTAGTGTGGGCCCCATATTCTCCATGTGTCTTCATGCTCCATTGTCACTTCCATTTTCTCTTGTATTTATTTAATAAGCTACATTATTAAACATTTATCCCCTTCTAATTTCTAAACATCATTTATTATCCCCTTATTCCAAATCTCAAAGCTTCCACCCCCAACCTAGGAAACTAGTGATTTTCCTCCTTGGCAATTATTTGACTTTTAGCATCCCTTTGACAACTTTCATGAACATGGAAAATGTGATTTGGCCATTGTGACCCAATGGAAAATTTGGTACATTACAAAGAGAAGGTCTAGCGATGGTATATGCGCTATAAAAGTTTAGGCATTACCTACTAGGTGGTCATTTCAAGATGTTTACAAACCATTCTCCTTTGAAATACCTAGTCGATAAGCCTGTGTTGGGGGGGAATATATGGCATTGGCTACTTCTCTTCTAGGAATTTGATTTTGAGATAATTGTGAATCTAGGTCACTTGAATTTTGTACCTGATCATCTATCCCGAATCGAGACAGGCGAAGAGCCAACAAACATTGAAGACAAACTTCCAGATGCACAGTTGTTCATATCGACATGGTTGATGGTTACTATGATCAAATCATTCAGTTTTTTATCACAGGCACCGCACTGAAGGACCTTAATACAAGTCAAAATAAGCAATTGGTGGTTAAGGCCTTAAATTTCCAGTTGATCACTTGAAAGCTATATAAACTAGGACTAGATGAGATTTTGCGGCGATGTGCCCTACCACATGAACAAGGGAATATTTTGGCAGAGGCGCATGCGCTAATTACTGGTGGACATTATGGAGGACAAGCTACTACAAGGAAGGTGCTTCGCATAGGGATCTGGTGGCCCACCCTTCATACCGATGCGACTGATTATGCATGAACCTGCGATGTCTGTCAATGAACTAGAAAACCATCATGGAGGGATGAGATGCCACTTGTACCTCAGGTGACATTACAACCATTTGATAAATGGGTGGTGGACTTTGTGGGACCAATTAACCCACCTAGGAAGCGAAATTGTGCGCAGTATATCATTACAACAACAGACTATATGACAATATGGGTGAAGGCCGCACTGGTCATAGATTGCACTGCTGCAACGGCAGCGCTGTTTTTATTTGACAACATTGTGACAAAATTTGGATATCCAAGGATATTGATGAGTGACCAGGAGAGTCACTTCGTCAATCGCATAATAATTGTGCTAACGGAGGAGCTACAGATATAGCACAAGAAGAGTACCCCATATCATCCTCAAGCGAATGGAACAATGGAGGCATTCAACAAGGTATTGGAGCATGCGCTTACAAAGGTATGTAATGCAAACCGCAATGAATGGGATTTGAAGATTCTAGCAGTCTTTTGGGCATATTGCACATTAGAGGTAATTTCAATTTAAAATGGGCCTTCCAAAAATAATACAAATTCCATGTCATCATGTATTAGCCAATCAAAATGATTTAAAATTCAAAAAGGGAGCACCTCTTAACAAATTTTTAATATAAATTTGGGGATAGGTATCATAAAAAAACTGCTTTTTTGTTTGTATTTTCCACATATCTCCCTGTGTTTTTACTTAAATTTTGATCGATAGAGCTCGTTGGATGCAAAACTAAATTCCACATCCAACAAGTACCCACTCGACATACTTTTTATGGGACCCGCTACCCAAAAACAAGAAACACCTGAAAATGTGATGATGATGTCATCATCACATTTTTTCAGGTATTTCTTGTTTTGGGGGTAGCAAATACTTGAAAAAAGGTGATGATAATGTCATCATCATGTTTTTTTAGGTATTTCTTTTTTTTGGAGTAGCAAAGCCCATCAAAATTATGTCAAGTGGGTACTTGTTGGATGCGGAATTTAATTCCGCATCCAACGAGCTCTCTCAATCGAAATTTGAGTAAAAACAAAGGGAGATATTTCAAAAATATGAACAAAAAAGTAGTTTTTTCTTTTCTTCCTCCAAAACTAATAAATATTATTTTATTATTTTAACTATTAATTTATTAATTTTCCTTAGGAGGCCCATTTTGAGTTGAAATTTCGTCTAATGCCACATGCAAGAGATTGACGGGGCAAAAACCATTCAAGTTGGTGTATGGGAAAGAAGTAGTCATGTCTATGAAGTACATTGTTCTGAGTCTGCGCATTGCAGCAGCGACGGGCATGGATGATGAAGCATCACTAGAAGAATGATTGGACCAGTTAGTATAGCTTGAGGAAGACTACTTCATTGATGGTTTTCACCAGCGCGTTGAGAAGGATCGACAAAAGGCTTGGCATGATCGCCATATAAAGAACAAACAGTTTTAGCAAGTAGACTTGGTGTTGTTTAAAGACAACAAGTTCATGAAGCATCTAGGTAAGTTACAGATGCATTAGTTAGGACCATATATTGTTAATTCAATTACTTCAGGAGGTGCAGTTCAACTACAGTAGTTAGATGGAGCAATGCTGCCAAAGCTAGTGAATGGTAGCAAACTGAAGCCCTATAGGATGGGCCCAGCATCGAGCGATGCTTGAGGCACTGCACAATGAAAAAAAAAGTAGGTGAGATGGATGGATATAAGGATGGCACACGCGAAGGAAGTGTATTCGCAAGAGTAGGATCCAGTAGCGCAGTTAGGAGGTCATGACGCGACAGCCGCAGGGCTGCGCATGGAGTCAAATCAGTAATAAATGTAGACAATTAAAGCAGTTAACTGGCGGCGCTTGTGGAAGTGACTCATATTGATGGCGGATCCGATCGTTAGGTTGGTAGGATCGATGACGGATTCGGGTAGTTAATGCATGATTTGTTCATGATGATCGTGTTGATTTGGAAATGATGAGTATGAATTGATTTCGCGCTATAAGAAGGGAATCGACACAGTCTGAAGACACCATTGTGCAGAATTTGAGCTAATTTATAGAGTTGCAGAGTGAGTTTCCAAGTGAATCCAAGTGAATTGAGTGAGTTGCTAAGAACAGAAAGGGTGTGCGACTGTTAATTCTTGTGGGGAATTGGTGCAGCATGCAGAGTGACCCAGTCATAGTAGATATTTCGAGTGAGAGAGATTCACCAATAAGGGCGGTAACAATGGTGAAAGAAGTCACCAATATGTTGATATGATCATCGTTGGTGCTGAAGAAGAAGCAGAAGGGTCAGAATATTAGCTCTCCAGCACCGCAAAAGAGGCAGACCAGAACATCTACAAAGACAATAGAGGGAACTGCGTAGACGAGGCCATCGAGCTCGGGCATTATGGACTGAGCAGATCATAAAGGGGTGTCCATCAAGGACATCCCTGGGTATATACCTCCCATTCGTCCCGGTGTAGCCCCGACGACTTACCAAGAATCAAAGTACCAACCAAGGATGTCGACGCTACCACAAGGGATGGTATGCACTACATATATCATGTCTACGCTGATGTAGATGAAGTACAAGGACCATGGCTTGCTAGCATGGGAATATTTTGCAAAGGACCCGTATGTGTCGATGGTAGCAGTAGAAGGCAGCCCGATAGAACATATTCTGCGAGATTAGTCAAGCGGGATGAACAAGGAGGGATTACTGGGGTTGATTAACATGCCACATTTTGGGTGATTGAATGAGGTGAATTCCTGCGTGAAGCAGTTGTTGGCTTGTTTTCATGGTGGAACATTGTGGCTGGACACACCAGTCACAATCACGGTCGATTTGATCGTAGAAATCACGGGGCTTCCAAAGGATGGGCCATATGCCTCGCAGTATTTCAGAGGTAAGGATAATGATAAGAGGCTTACAACGATGTTGAAGAAGAAATATGAGTTGCAGTGTGATGGGAGAGCTTACCGCATTGATAGCATCAATGACCAGGTCGTGTATATTGATGCACATATTTTATCAAGTAAAGTAGTCAGGAAGAATCACCCCATTCAATGTAACTCGGGGGTGGTTGCGTGCACAGAGCAATGCGTGGAGGGGGTCCAAATGCACTGGTCACTCTTTCTGATGAACCATTTGGCGGATGATGTGGTCGCAGTACAGGAAGGAGAGCAGTGGTTTACCTATAGTTGGTTATTGATCTTAATCGCACTCGTGGATTGGATGGAGCTATTCGATTATCAAGGTATGGATGTAGAAGTGGTGAAAGTGTGCAAAGGTCCACGTTATCAAAATATTTGGTGGGTCAAGGAACCTACCCGATAGGAGGATTGTGTGATCCAATTTTGGGTCTATTGGGAAGTGTTGCAGGTGGTAGCTAGGAAAATTCTAGGGTTATCTGAGGAAGTCATGGAAAAGTATCAATGGATTGCGTGGTTCACAATCAAACCACACATCATCCATGTATAAGCGCACCGCAACCCAGACAAGAAATGGTTTCCGATGCCTTACAAGCTATCCGACGTAGAGTTGGACGTGATGGTTAGTGATTGGATTGTAGAATGAAGAGAACCAGTCAGTTTGGATGAAGTCTCAATGGGACCACTGGAATATGCACCTATTAATCCAATGCGCAAGGACGACTAGCAGAGTGATGAGGATTGAGACCAAGAATCGTCGACGACACCTACGGACCCAAAGGAAGAACTCATGTTCAACGAATTAAGAACAAAGAGGCACATGGAGTAGGGTACGAGTAGTAGCACCGCGCAAGGGATGGAGGCACAGTTAAATCGACTTGTTAAGGCCGTTACAGATGCAACCGATGCAGCAATAAAGGAAATGATGAAATCTACGTAGGCAGGATTCATGGAGGTAAGAACAAAACTAGATTAATTATATGATGTTGTATTGAAGAGAGCACCAAAAAGAACGACTATGCAAGAGTTTGTGTTACTCATCACTGAGCCGCGGGTTAGGAATGTTCAAATTCCTCCAACTGTGATTGACGCTGAAAGAGAGGACTTGAATACCTTCTTGCGGCAGTTGTAGGACATATCATTGGATATCAATATGTTGTCCACGCAGACGTTAGTTCATATGCAACAAGTTTCCAACTAAGATTTGGTAGACAGGCAGAAATAAGTCAACGATCGATTCTTGTGATCGCAGGAGAAAGAGGAGAAAGCGAAGAAAGAGGTCAAGGAATTACAGAAAGCGAAGGAGAATTTGATAAATGAGAAAGCGTAGGAAATCAAAGCACTGAAGAAAGCGTAAGAGGAGCTAAGGGTGAAGAGCACTGAGGAAATCATAGAGCTAAAGAAGGAGCAAGATCTCCTTGTTTTTGAGAAGGCACATCTCTTTGATAGGTGATTTGAGTTGGAAGCAGTAGTTGTGGATTCCTATCAGCATGTCTTGGAGAGTACCGTGGAGTTGGATTTGGAAGCTAGAGAATAGTGGCTTGGGGCTATCATTGCCCAGTTATCACATTCTTCATTAGAGCAAATTTTGGGTCTAAAATGGGCCACATAAGAAAATGAGCTACCTCAGAATATAAAAAAAAGAGCCACTGAATTCAAGAACCCATAGAATTTCAAGAAAAGAGTCAACCATAATGGTTGACTTATCATATTTGACATTAAAAAAACTACTTTTTAATTTGTATTTTCAACATATCTCCCTATCGTTTTAATCAAATTTTGAGCGACAACACTCCTTAGATGTGGAATTATATTCCGCATCCAACGAGTACCCACACTGCATAATTTTGAGGGACACCACCCTACGAAAAAAGAGAAATACATTAAAAAAAATGTGTTACTTTCAAGTAACACATTTTTTATGTATTTGTCATTTTTCGTATGGTGGGGTCCCTCAAAAGGATGTAGTGCAGGTACTCTTTGGATGCAGAATTTAGATAGGCGTCCAATGAGTGCTCCCACTCGAAATTTGAGTAAAACGACAGAGAGATAAGTTGAAAATACGAAGAAAAAAGGTAGGTTTTTCTCTTTTACTCCAAAATTCATAAATATTATTTTATTATTTTCCTTAGCAGGCCCATTGTAGACATCAAATTTTATCTAATCACGCAAAAAATATGACTTCTTTGTACTCATAGAGTTTCCTTTGCCTTTTATGATACTTCTCTTACACATATGATATATACTTTATCTTCAACCTTCCAATTAAATTCACCCCTGTCTCAAGTACAGTTATTTCCTAGCCACTCTCCAAACACAAATAAACTCTTGCAAAAACTGTCTCAAGAAGTCCTAAAAATATTTTCCAAAAGACTTCTTTCCCTGAGACTTCTTCCATTATTACTTCAATTATGTTATTAGCATTAAGTGTAAAATTCAATGAAGCATAATATCATCAAGCATGTAGGATTCAAATGGATACTTGTAGAAGAGAGAGAAGCATTTAATTAACTCATATCAATAATTCATGGAAGATAAAAAAACACTCATGAGACCAATAATTGGAATAATTAAGCATAATCCATTAATAAATATTAATCATCATATTCAGTAAGTAATATGTAATACAATGGTTATACATATATGAGAATTTGCATTCCTAAAGAGGAAGTTGAATCTACCAACCTAGACTGACTCAGGAGCTAACTCAATGTGGGAAAATCACCACTAGATCTCACTAATACAACTCTATATTGTTAGAAAATCAAGTAATACTAAGAGGGGGGTTGAATCAATATTAAGCAATTTATTTAAATTTTTATCATGTAAAAAAAAAATCAACAATGAACACAAAACACGCAATATTATCATGGAACCCCAATTGGGAAACCCACCAATACTTCCTATTACTGCAAAATTATATTTACAAATATTTTGCAAGAATCAACTTGTTTGATGCACCAACACCCAAGTTTTTTAGCTACAACTGAAAGATTCACCAACCTCTTATTTACCAGCAACAATTGGAAGGAGGCTACGACCCCCTACAGGCTTGCAGCACATCCTTGCGCCTCCCAACCTCCCTCATATGATAATTGGATCTCTAACTTATGTACACCTTTAGATATTCCAATTAAATGTACAGAGACCCTTGTCTAAAGGTTTAAATATTTTCTTATATACCCTCAGTCGTACATCTTCATCTAACAGTCACGTATCTTCATCATGACTCTTCATAAATTTCTCACACGATTTTGGAGCATCGAACATAAATCCTTCTACAATTACCTTTTTGCAACGACCTTCCGACATTTATTTTTCCACAAACCGTCTTTCCGCAATTTGTGGGCGTTCCTTCCTTCTGCAATTGCGAGTGCACTTTCACATCCTCCTTCCACAAACTCCTTCCGCAATTAACCTTCCACAACAACCTTTCTGCAATCGCCTTTTTTGCAATCTGTAGGAACTCCTTCCTTCTACAATTGCAAGTTGCCGGTTGAGGGGTTGCCTTTCAACCTTTTTGAACCAGGATTCCACATTCACCCTTTCTGGAACAATCTTTCTGCAATCTGTGAGAACTCCTTCCTTCTGCAATTGTAGGTTGCGGGTTCCAAGGTTGCCTTTCAACTTTTTCGAAACAGACTTCTACAAATTGTCTTATGAAACTCCTTACAACCGTCAGATATGCAAGTTGTCCTTCCACAATCTATGATAGTCGTTAGATCCACGATCTACTATGAACTTTAACCTTTGTTGCTAATTCCTCATTCATTCAGGCAATTAAACTCCGAACACTTTCTCCTGCGAAACATTATGTGAGTGGTTAAGCTCTTGCGACTTTCTTCTCGTCCGTTGATCTATGATCCTTACGAAACATCTACTTTGGATTTGTGGACCTCTATCTCCTATGCACTTTTACTTCACAAATTTATTTGTCATCGTTCTTTGTTTAAACGAACCAACTGCAAACTCTATGGTTCTGTGTTGATCTATGTTTCCAACAATGTCAATTTAATCAACAATCTCCCCCTTTGGCATTGATTGGAAACACCTTCCTATGACTTCAGAAACGATATTTTTCTCCCCCTTTGACAACAATGACAAATTTTCAAAATGAAACCCCCCCTGTAACGTTGCTCCACTTTGCTATATATCTTCATAATGTTATAGTTTGTAATCATCTATAAGCAACACAGCAAAGTGTACTTGAATTTCTCTTTGAATGTTGATCTCATTCTCTTGTGCTTTTTCAACAATCTCAAGATGTAAATCTTACTTTCAAGGACTGTAACCTTTAACATAGTAATTTCAATACGTAGCAACAAAAATCTCAAGTATTATAATTTCATATCAGCAACATCAATCCGCCTTTGAGATGATCAAAACCACTCAGAATTATTTACTAATGGACCATAGATTTTTAAATCACTCCCCCTGTGAGTGTGTCTCCTCCTGTCAACATTTATCCTCTTCCTATGATAGGGATTTCATCCTTTTAGTTAATTTTTAATGATGAGGGATAACCCCCAATTTTTTCCTAAGATGGGCAAATGAGTCTTCAAGTAATGACTTAGTGAAAATGTCTACAATTTGTTCCTTCGTATCAATATGCTCCAATTTAACCACATTTTGAGACACTTTCTCTCTTAAAAAATGATATTTGATTTGAATATGTTTTGTCTTATAGTGCATAATAGGATTTTTGGATATGTTTATAGCACTTGTATTGTCACGATGTATAACAATGGGGCCCTCATGTTTTACAAGTAAATATTCCAATGTTTGCTTCATCCAAATGACTTGTGTACAACATGATGCAACAACAATATACTCGACTTCTATTGTAGACAGTGAAATGGAAGATTTTTTTTGCTTAGCCATGACACCAAGAAATCTCCTACGTAGAATGTTGCTCCACTAGTGCTTTTTATGTCATCAATACTTCCTTCCCAATCTGCATTAGTGAATTCCCTTAGAGTGAAGTTATTGCTTTTTGGATACCATAATCCATAATCAACAATACATTTTAGTTATCTAAGAAATATTTTTACTACAGCCACATGTGTTTTTGTTGGGGCTGATTGGAATCTGGAAACCAAACCTACAACCTGCATTACATCTGGTCTTGTAGCTATTACATATAATAAACTACCAAATCATTGGCCTATACATAGTATGATCTAATTCTAAAGATTCATCATCCTTGCTCAATTTACAACCAGTGACCATAGGAGTGCTAACAAGTTTGGAATCTTCCATTTTGAATTTTTTCAACATCTCTTTGGTATACTTAGTTTGAGAGGTGAAAATCCTTTTTTCTAATTGAGATACTTGTAAACCTAGAAAGAATGTTAGTTCTCCTGACATTGACATTTCAAATTCCTTCTTCATTTCTGAAGCAAATTGTATACTCATAATTTGTAGATCACTTCCAAATATGATATCATCCATGTAGACTACAACAATGATCATATTTTTTTTCAAACTTTATGTATAAATTATTGTCAGTTCCCCCTCTTTTATATCCTTGTTGCTTTAAATACTTGTCAATTCTTGAGAAGCATGCTCTTGGAGCTTGTTTAAGGCCATAGAGTGCCTTCTTAAGTTTGCAAACATAATTTCTATTTTTTGATAAGAGAAAACCTTCAGGATGCTCAACATAGACTTCTTCTTCAAATTCGCCATTACAAAATGCAGATTTTACATCCATTTGGTACACTTTAAAGTTTTTGTAGTATGCAAAAGCTAAAAACATCCTGATGGCTTCAAGTATTTCCATAGGTGCAAAAGTTTCTTCAAATTTAACACCCTCTACTTGAGCATATCCCTTGCATACTAATATGCCCTTATTTCTTGTCACATGACCATACTCATTGAAATTGTTTTTTAAAATCCATTTGGCTCCAATAACATTCATGCCCTTAGTTCTTGGGACAAGTTCTCAAGTTTGTTTCTTCTCTATTTGAGCAAGTTCATCATTCATAGCATTGATCCAATCCTCACTTTTTCAAGCTTATTTAAATGTTTTGGGTTCTACTATCAAAAGTAGTGTTTGTTCTTCATCATAAAATATTTTTCTTCTTGTTTTAACTCCTGAATCTTTGTCACCAATTATTTGACTTTATGAATAATTCTTATGAACCCGCCTAGATGGTGTTTTGTGTCAAATCTTGGAGAGTCTTCATTCTCGTTTTCATGTGATTATTCTTTCTCTACTTTTTTGTACTTCTTCTTCTTCAAAAACATCCTCTTCAGTGTGAATTCTATTCTTTTTCTTTATCATCTATTTCTTCATCATCAGTTTCTTCAACTTCCACACTTTGTTGGATTTGTATTCTTCTTGGTTTAGTATCATCAACAGTTACATTTTCACTTTTTATGATCTTATGCAACCTTAGATTATAACATATGTATTTCCTTTTCATGTAAGAATATCCAAGAATTATTCCTTCATCTGTTCTAAAGTCAAACTTCCCTAGATTATCATCATCTCTTTTTATGTAGCATTTACTTCCAAAAACTCTAAAATATTTAACTGAAGCTAGTCTTCCAAGCCATAGCTCATAAGGAGTCGTGTCACTATTCACTCTGAGTTGTCATGTGTTTTATACATAGACAATTGTATATACTGATACTCTCCAATATCCATTAAGAAGTTTTGCTTCATTAAGCATAGTTTTGGTTGCTTCTTGGACTGTCATGTTCTTCCTCTCATCACCTCGAACCCCAAAACCTTGGAGTCAAATGTAAACTCTGTAGGGAAATGTTTTCACAGAGCCGAGACTAATGCTAGTATGTATCTTAGTTCGTGTATTTCAGTTTAAGGGCTTCTAGAAGCGATTGTGTTGTAGGTAGATAACAAGACCCATATTCATAAGCTATATTATGATCATATTCCATTTAAATGTATGGGTTTCCATGAATATGGGTACTTTGCAAAAGACTTCCAACTGAATATGGATATTTTGAAAAAGATTGCCCACTGTGGCGGTAAACAGAGTATGGTGGATAGAAATAAGGATTAAACCACTTTAGAGTTGTTCCAATCAAGTCAGTCATATTCCCATATCAATATTAGATTAATGTTGTGGATGCAACACTGGATTTAGTTTTATTAATTAAATAGGGTTTTCCATGTATGTCTTTTGGCCCACGTTGTTGTGTTATATGCATTTTTATTTCCATCTAATACAAATTTTCATTGTTTGACAAGTCATAATGATGGATAATATTTTGTAGGACAACACACAATCAAAACATTTCCATGAACATTATGTAAGCATTCCATATTGAATTACTTTTAGGATTTATAGATGCCTTGACCTGGTATTCTTAATGGTTTGGTGTTTGTATTTCTCCTAGCACAACCTTTTGATATAGAAGACACATTTTATTGATTTCCATTTCTCGTTGATTTAGATGAGACCAAGACCTCAAATTTCTCTGAATTCATTAATGAGAGGTTCATGAGATGATGATTTAGGTTAATTATGGTATTCCACTAGCATTGCTTCATGAATCATTATTTCAATTTTGTTTTTAGTTTATTCTCATTTATTATGTTGTTAGAATGATAATCTATTTATATATTTATTTTATGTCCTAATTTTGTGATCAATCCCATTTCAGATACAAAACAAACAAAATTGGAAGTGAGTGTATTGATGGAAGTATGCAAACATAATCTATGTCTTTGCAAGGGTTAGAAGGTCCACTAACATTCTAGAATACAAACTAATATTCAAAAGAATGGTATCTTTAGTCATCATTGTTGTCTCCTTAATGCTATTTAGTCCAGTGAAAGTTGGAATTTAACATCGAACACCCGCGAAAGAGAAGAGATGTATAAATACATATTAATTGATACAATTTGCTAGCATATTTTCATTTTGGTTTAATTACTTACTCTACATGACCATCCCTAACTACCAATACTAAATGTTATTCATTAACTTGATTGGTCACTAACACTCCTGATATTTATTACACATTAATACATAATATATCATGGATCCTAATATATTATTGAGCGTCACTTATTCTAGCACCTTGTCTTAACACGAAATACAATTTTTTTAACTCCACTCAATATAAAATCCATAGCAACTTACTCAGTAACTAAGAATAATTACAAAAGTTGAAGGGCATTCTTGTCCAATCTTCAATAATGCAACACTTCTTTCATTCTTAATATCTAAACACTACATTTTGTTGTATGATGCAGGTTGTGTTGGTAAAGAAATGTGTGCAATGTCATGTCAACTAAGTTTTGCATTGGGACATCAAAGGTAATTTCTTGATTTTATCAATATTTTTTCTTGTCTTTCTTTCATTATGAGATATGATTATTGAAACACATGTTTGAACATGGAATTTTATGCTTTAAATATGCTTGTATTTTCCAATTGATAATAATGGGATTCTAAAGATTATGGATTTTTTCATGACAAGATCTTTCTGTAGTGACCAAAATGGAAACCTAACCAATAGAGTAGTCACATTGTGATATAGGTAAGTGAAATATGACCTATTTTATGATCACAGTAAATTTTGTCTATATTATGAATGCTTCCTTGTTTACAATGCAAAATCTAGATGGAACTTCTTTAGGGTGTTGAATTTGTGTTCTAATGTTATGTTTCTCGCCCTGGAGCTTCCATTTCTGGATTCTTTGTTTCTTTATGTTAGAAACAATAAGCTCACTGCCATCGAGTATTCCTATGACATGGAAGGTTTTGCGTTCATATTTAAATGGAGGTTGTTCATAGTCCTTAAGCAGTTATACCCATTTCCAACATCTACAAAATGACTATAGAGTAGAGTCCTATGCCTTATCACGATTGTAGTTTGTTAAGTATATCTGATTCTATTCCTTCTCCCAGTTTTTCAAATCATGCATGGTTTTCCAAAGAAAAATATAAAAAGATAACCTCATCCTATACTCTATGGCCCCATGAATGTGCTTATATCCAATGTTATTGGGGATCATGTAGATCTCCCAATGCAAGCAATGCAAGATCACCCTGGGAAGCAAATAAACATTATGAATTGGCATCACAATATATCCTAACCATTTATCCTTGTGGATACTCATTAACTTGATGTTAGAAGGAAATTTGTTCATCCCATGGTGGATAGGATCCATGTGAAGCACCAACTATTGGGTTGATCATCCTCTTTTGATTCTCCTTATTGCTCCACTTATACATGGCTCTAGGATGATCATGATTATCTACTATATCCTTGGCATCCACACTAAGATAATTGTTGTTGATAGGTCTCATGTAGTGGTACACTTACGGTTGCTAGGGAATAGTGATTTTTGCAATCCCATTAAGCCAATTTCTTGAGTTTTGTCCAAAAATCCTAGAAAAGGTTTATGGATTTCATAACCTGCTTGATCATATATTGTGAACTTATACAATCTATCATCATTTGTCGACCATTTAATACTCAAAGTTGTGTATTGATCCATTTTACCATTACAGAGGACTTTATAAGTTAGGTTCTCAAATTCTTAAAAGGTGCTAGCTCAATGGAAGAACACATGTCTTACAAGCAAGAGGTCGATGGTTTGATTCCACCATGCCCCAATGATATTATAATATCAGTTAAAAACAACTACATTAGTAACCAAAAAATAAGAGATAAGTGACCAAACAATGAGAGATGAGTGACCAAACAAAATGACCAAAATTCGTATCTAAAATTACTAAAACGACAAAATTAGTGACCAAAACATTAGAGATGCGAAAGTAGGCATTAAAAATGATACAACACGTGGCACTAATGATGAAGCCAAACATGGCGTTGATATGGTAGCAAAATAAGACGTGAAACTAAGCATTAAAAATGATGCAGCACATGGCGCTAATGTTGAAGCCAAACATGGTGTTGATATGGTAGCAAAATAAGATGTTACTTTGGCTGCAAAACATGGCACTACATTGGAAGCAAAATATGGCGTCATTAACACGATGCAAAAAAGGAAGCAAAAATTGGTGCAAATTTGGAAGCAAGAAGTGGCACATATTTGGAAGTAAAACATGGTGCAAAATGGGATGCTAAAGTGGTAGCAAAAATGGATGCAATATTGGATGCTAATTTGGATGCTAGCATGGTGCTATTAAGGATGCAAATATGGTGCTAACAGGGATGTCATTTAAGAAGCAAAAGCGGACACTCGCTACAAAACAAAATATGGCGTTATTTAGGAAGCAAACCTCGACATTGTTTAGGAAGCAAAGTTGGACGTTATTCTGGAAGCAAAAAAATAGACGCTATTTTGGACGTCATAAAAGATGCTATCTAGGAAGCAAAAAAGGACGTTTTTTGAGATGCTTTAAGTTTTGTCTATGACGCATCCCATTTTGCGTCTAGTTTGACCACTCAATGTAAAAAAATAAGTTCCACTAAAAATAGATGCTAATTCCAGGATTTTTTCTTATGATTTCAGACTTCTTGGAATTGAATATACATATGTGTCATTGATCACATGTTTGGCTCACACTTAAAAGATTAGGCTTTAACTTCTTTACAAGCAAAACATTTTCACCTTTCATCTTGTCTCTAAGAGCCACTGTACCCTTCCCAGTTATTTTAGAGGATAGATTATCTACAAAAGTGACTTTTCCTTTTTTTATTTCCTTTTAGGCTTATAAACTTATTTGGGTCTCGTGTCATGTGTTTTGAGCATCCACTGTCCACATGCCATAGATTTTGTTTTTCTGTTGCACATAGAGCTATTGAACATTCCACATCATCCTTCTTCTTCCAAACCTTCCTCTCCTCATCGCCTTGAGATTTTGTGGTGTCATTCTCCATAGGAATCGTTAGTTTACAATTTCTAGCAATGTGTCCTTGATTACCACATTTGTAACATTCTATACTATAACTCTTTAGAGGAGCAAAAGAATTATAGTTTCTTTCCTTTTATTGCTTCATGATTTTGATATTGTAATGTGCTCACACAATGGTGACAAAGGAAACTTTTATGACTAATGTTTATTTTGTTTCTCCAAGTACTGTCTTTAGTCAACCTAGCTATACATTTTGCAATTTATAGCACACCACATCTTGAACTTTGCATCTTACAAACGCATTACATCTTTTGTTATCAATGGAAAAAATAAATAAATAAAATATCTACAAAAAGATATTCTAAATTTTCCTTGATATTTCTTCAATTTGTAGCAAAGTGATCTTCATTTAACATAAATTATGAATGGTGAAATGTCGATTGTGGTCAATGCCTTGTATTTCATTCATAGAAACCTTAAAAGGTTGTGTGGAGAAAAAAAACAAATCAAACAAGGTCTAGTAAAAGTAGGAACAAGGTTGAGAAAAGTCGAGGTTTGAAAAAAGTGTGACCAAAGGCCGAGATCAAATTTGGGTCTGATAACAAATAAATTGAACAATAGCTCATTTATTGAATAGTACCCAAGATAAGAAGGACAAGAGAACTAGATCATACCAGAAAAATATCTCTTGTATGAAAGATATTAAAAATGAAGTGTTATGTTCACTTGTATCTTCAAAGGGGCAACTTCCAAGAGTTTCAAATACAATAACAATTCTTCACCCTGCATTGCATATCTTACTGCTCTATATATATTGTTTCAATAGTCAAAACCCTCACTACTTGTGGTGTTGTTATTAATCAGAGCCAATCACCTAAGGGCCTTTATTTAATAAAGAGGCCCCATTTACTTTAAGTCACCACCCTAGGATTATAAATTATTTCCCTTTTTGGCCCAAGAAAGAGCTATGATACCACTTGTAATATACAGAAACCCGGAACTTCAAACAAAAGAAAAAAACATTGTTGGAAAATCAAGGAATACTAAGAGGGGGGGTGAATCATTATGAGATATTTCTTTAATTTTTATCACCTTGTTTAAAAACAAAAACAACAATAGAAACAGATCACGGAACTTTATCATGGAAACCCAACTGAGAAAACCACGAACACTTTCTGTTGCTGCAAAATTATATTTAAAAGTATTTTGCAAGCAGCAACTTGTTCAATGCTACAACACCCAATATTTTCAGCTACAACTGAAGGATGCACCAACACCCTGTTTTCCAACAACTACTGGAAGGAAGCTACGAATTCCTACAAGCTTTTGTCACTTGCCCTTGTGCCTCCCAACCACCCTTAGAGGATTATATGTTCTCTGTTTTTTGTACATTTTATGGTTTGCAATGTGTACAGAGACACTTTATTTGAATGACTAGAGCTTTGTTTATATACCCTCAATCATGCCTCTTCACCTAATAGTCACAACTCTTCATCGTGGCCCTTAACAAATTAAACTAATTTAGAATTACCTTCTTTATTAATCCTACGACTTTAACTATATGATTATGAAATATTCGACTTCATAATCTCGACTAAGACATGTTATTTTTCGACTTATTTTATTCTTTGATTTACAATATGTCAATATTTTCAATTCTGAGTCCGACTGGTTGATTCTGATGTCAAGAATCAACCTGACAAATACACTGTGTATTCCCATATTTTTCATTTCATCATTTCAACTTCGACTTTGTCGATTCCGATGTCGAACTAAACTTTGTCGATTCTAATGTCAAATTAGACTCCGTTGATTCTAATGTTGAACTAGACTCCGTCAATTCTGACTTATCGATTATGTTGTTGAACTATGATTTTGGCTTGTTGATTCAATGTCGAGCTAGACTCTGTCAACTCCAACTTGCTAATTTCAATGTCGATCTCAAAATCCGACTCATGACTCTGGTTCGGATACTCTGTCGCCTCCGACTTCGACTCCACTGACAATGGTCGGCAAGCGATCGACTTGGTCGACTTCGACTGGCAATGGTCGACAATAGGTCGACTTCAACTGGCAATGGTCGAAAATAGGTCGACTTCAACTGGCAATGGTTAACAATAGGTCCACTTTGACTGACAATGGTCAACAATAGGTCGACTAAGTCAATTTTGACTAACAATGGTCGACAATAGGTTGACAAGAAGTCGACTTCAACTTACAGAGACTCAACCATAATACAATAGGTCGACACCAACGTTCGATAGGTCGACTTTGACTAAATATGGTGATGACCAACTTGCTATCATTTTCCTTTGCTATTAATGAACTTTGATATCAATGACAATCATGCCCAACAAAAATACAAAATGATCTCTTGTATGAAAGATATTAAAAATAGAGATCTATGTTCATTTGTCTCTTCAAGTGGGCAACCTCCAAGAACAAAGCTCCAAATACAATAATAATTTTTTACTCCACATTACATAGCTTACTAGATATGTAGTGTTTTAATAGCCAAATCCCTAACTACGTGTGGTCTCCCTGTTAATGATGGTCAACCACCTAAGGGTCTCTATTCAATATATGTTCGTTTACAATAAGTTACTACCCAATAACTATCTAATGGGCCTCATACCCTTTAACCATGGGAATCACTAACTTGGGAGATCACCATAACGAGGCCCAAGTTCAAAATCAACGGTTGCCACTATAACCTAAGAGTATATCCAACTACCTACAAGCTAGATATACCAATAACTTGTGACTTAGCAAGGGTCGGCTTCCGAAGACACATCCAATATAGGGGTCTCACTCCAAGGGGCGTCTATCCTTCTAACCTTATCCCAATAAGCCAATGTCTCATTGGGGATTTTAACCTAGGTGGGGATAGAGTGAAACTTACCTCCCCAACATTCGAGCTATTGACCCCTTGACTAATAAGCCTTACAGCCTTATATATTGATAAAGTAGGGAGGTTAGAGTAAACCCTAGTAGTTAAAACATTTATTGATAAAATAGGGAGGTTAGAGTAAACCCTAGTAGTTAAAACATTTAGGATCACTAATATGTATTAGTAATGAGTAAGATGGAAGATAAGATGGCGATTACAATGCCATGTGATGGTATGCTTCTATTCATTGACTAGTTGTACGAAACAATCGATATTTTTATGATTGACATAAATACTTTTGCAAAAATATATAAAATGTATGTTGAATATTAAATAATTGATAAGCTGATAAAATGGTTACAACTTCGTGACAAAGTACATACATACAGGTGGTTTGGTATGGAGGTGGAGCACCTGCCCTTTGACTTTTCATTATTATTATTATTACTTTGGTTTATTAGTCATATGCCTTGGTTTGATAAAGTCTTTTAGTTAGGATGTGTTACTTCGTTTTTATTATTATTCTTAGTTTTTGTGTATATTAATATTATGTCCATTATAGTACACCAAAGCAACGCCATCTTCTTGTTTTCTCATCGACCTACAAATTAATTTACTATAGCACTTACGTTTTCAGCTTTGACCATGGTGAATCATATACCTCAATGCTAAAAGAAGAAAAAAAGGATGATTAAGATTGTAAGATATCCCTTCAATTGTTAAATAGGTCTGTGTAAAATATACACGTAGCTGTGTCAAGATTCAACCTAAACATGATGTAGCATCGTGTTTATGATTCAGACGATCACTATGGGCTTTCAAATTCTATCGGAAAGCCAAACTCCATAGTGTGGCATACACTTTATTATGTTCAATGGATATTTCCATAGCCACCAACAGAAGGAAAACATATTTAATCATATATCCAGTAGTGCCAAATGCCTGCCAATGATTCAAAAACCAATTCCAAATAGCCAGGGAATGTACTAAAATAGATTTATCACAACCCCAAATCCTTTATAAAAGAGGAATAAAAAATCTTGAGTACAAACTTCAATATTTATTACATAGTGTTTACGGATGGAAAAATGTTGAGGTTTGCACCAAGAATCTTTTTTTCTCTCTCAATAGTCACTGGAATAATACATCGACTCTTTTTTTTAATGATATGTTAATCATGAGAAAAAAGATGCTGGCTGTTTTTTTAAGTTTTTTCCGCATTACACACATAGACACAGACATGAAGATTTCCCTCATCCTGGGCTGTACAGCATCACACTTCTCTCGGGGCAACAAAAGTGTTTCATTCAAGCAACAATGAACATAGGTTACAAGGCACACAAGATGCACAGAATTGGTCAACTAATGTTATATGAATAAATCATGTTGCTACACTAGCAGATGATTTAGCAGCCTCGGAAGAAAATTCACAAGGCAAAGCCTAGAAGATAGCTGGTTAGGCAAGTTTGACATGCTAGTTTGGAAGAAATAGAAATGGTAAACTTTAGTTTTCTAACTGTTGCTGTGTATTCATGTCTTATGTATTTAGTTTAATCATCTCTCTGCTATCCTACAAGAGAACACCAATGTGCCCGTCTGAAACAATCTTTGTTTCTCTTTTTTCCAAAATAATAAAAAACATCGCCTCCCCTGAAAATGTACAAAGAATTCAGATAAACAGTCAAATTAAGAATTTCAGCAAACATTACTTTCATAGTAAATTGAGCAATCTCAAAATTGGTTAGGACAAGTAATCCTGTATATCCATTCAAAATGACACCAATAGTATGGTGATAACAAATTCCACTGCGACACATCAATGATTGGTTCAACAGTAAACCAAGAGAAGCCATAAATTGTTGTAAGGCAATTTGCTTGTTTTAAAATAAGGAAAAGATTTGTAGATACTAAACATAAACGTAATTTGCAACTACAGAAATAAGTTCAAACTTTATATAGCATAAATTTCCATGTTATCAAAGACAGTAACTCCTGTGTTTTGCTCAAGGTGAGAACATTTAATCTTTTTCGTAGCTAAAAGTAAAGGTTTTTTATACTCGCACCTCATTAGTGGGTTAATTTTGTAACTTTACGTAAAAAGATTTGCAACAGTATGCTTCGTTAGAACCATTTATAACATACGATAAGATCTTAATTGTGTCTAGCAGACCTGCCATTACCACACCAGTATCAGATTAATAGGTATATTTGGAGAGACAGAACAGCAATACAAAATGATGGCCCCAAAATTAAATACAACCATCCTTGATTCCCTCGAGATTTACAAAATGGAATCAAATGTACAGCTAAATTAACTATTCCAATGACTTGAAGGTTTAACTACAATAATTAATAGTAACTTCTAGTTTTCCAACTGTTTTTAACTTGATAAATGACAATATGAATTGTTCATAACAATAGTAACACTTGCTTGTATCTACTATCAAGCATTTTGGAAAACAAATTTGGAGTTTTGCAATTTGAGATGATTTCTTCTGGCAAACCAGCAAAACAAGATTGCTGCGAATAATTTTTTTATTTGTTTGCATAGCTAAGAATTAATGGAAATGTGCCTCTGACAAAAATTACATAACCACTTCGGCTTTTAATCTGGGAAAATATGATAGCAGCAAATTTGATTAACATAAAGCGTAGGTAATTTCATAAAAGCAAATAGAAAATATTCCTCTGAGAAAATCGCTATAGTCACTGTAACAGCTGTGACTGATTTGTCTTTCTAAAGAATGGCATTTAGAAGAAACATAAATGGACTGATGAGGCCATAACAATCGCGAAAATTATTCCTGATCTACTTCTAGTGTTTCATCATCGGGACTGCTTTGGGAGAGCCTGTAATAGAGAAGCATCATAGTAGCCATACAAGACCTGGGGAAAGAAACCAGAAACATATTTAATTAGATGATTACTAGGTTTCAGATTGTAAGTGCACAGAACCATGGAAGTTATCATGGGGTCAGTGCTGGAAACCCTTATCAAGTCATT
>LPNX010778360.1:239086-269277 GCA_001517045.1 Pseudotsuga menziesii | reverse complement strand
TAAACACTAAATTCCTTACAAAAGGTTCAAAAAAAGTTGAAACACTTACATAATGGCAAGGAAAAGGAGGATCTTCCTGGGATCTACAGACGATCGTCGCCGTCGAGAGTGACCCTCGATTAAATCATCAGTTGCTAATCCACTGTCTCGGTCTTCTTTTCGTGGAGCAGTTACTGGCAATGTCGGCAAAGCAGGAGACCAAAATGGTAGCAAAAACCTCAAGAACCTTCTATGGAAACTACCTGCTATACACACTCCATTGGATCAAAAAGTCTATGCTATAGTTTAGTCTCAATCAAGTTACTAAACAGTGGCCAAATAGATTAGTATAAAAAAAAGCTCAATAATTTAAAATACAGATGGATACCTCAAATAGACTATTCTTGGATGTATAGTGTGTGAGTGCACGCTATGTTACAGGAAACAGTAAATGGCAATGGAACAAGAAACAGAGCTAGAAGGTTTTAGGAAATAAGAAATGTGAAACCCCCAGAGTCTATTATGCATATAAAATTGATCTAATACAGTGTCAAGACAGAAATGGGAACTATAACAAGAACAAGAATAGGGAACAGAACAAGAAACGGATCTCCTGGTCAGTTTCTGGTAACATTGTGTATTTGTACATTTAAAGAGCTAGGCTGAATAAATTACTTAAACTGCATTGATAATGAAGGCTGCTGAAATTTTGAGGGTTGTGGCACGCAAAAGCTGTTATTAAGAGGTTAAGATGGCATTGAAGACTCTTGACAGAAATTTCAGGTGTATTTACAAATTCACTACTGTAAACCATTTGTTTTATTTTGTATCGAGTAACACTTTTAAAGTCTCCATCTTCAATGTATTTAATGAGCAAAGGTCTAGGTATTTTTTAGACATTCTTGCAATAGAACTTTTCAAAGTTTCCAATTCATATCCTCAAATATCAACATGCAATCATTCAGATATAGGATAAAAGTAGAAAATAAATTGCAATCTTAAATCAAAGGCTAAATCTCAAAATTCAACATCTACATCTGCATAGAATTCTGTAATGACTTCCTAGAACTATATTAATATTTAAAACATTTGAAGTTAAAGAATATCAATTGATTACTTCTAGTTCTCATATGTTGCCTTCATCTAAAGGTCATGACCAGCAGCCATCTTTTTCCACCAAAGTGTGTGAATTCAATATAAGTACTCAGCCTTATCCCTTGTACGGTTGTACCAAATCACCATTCAACTCAACAAACATAAAAACATTTTTTTTTAAGACAACTATGTCTTTTCTCTGAATGCAGTGATCTGAGTGCGGCCGCTGATATCTGGCACCCAACCTCATGCACGCCGGTAAAATCCCATCCTCTGCACCAGCCTCCTCTGTCCGGACCACCTCAGAGACCCCTAACTCTGTGCACCAGCCCAATAACAGGATGCATTGCGCTCCCACATCCCCGGCCTCTGGGATCCAGGGAGCACCGCCCTTAGCAGCCTCTCCTTGCTGCTAAAGAACAAGGTCGAGGGGTAGTGCCTCTGCACCTATAACATCTCTACAACATTTGGCACTCTGAAATTTTTACTCCATGGCAAAGTTGTAGTCTGCACACCTCAGTAACCGACATGTTTCAGGGTGCAACTGCACACCTCATAATTGACAGATTTCAGGGCTTTGCACACACACTGAGCTAGTCATGACTGATTGTTGCCAAAACTGTTGCACATGTGAGCCAACAATTGTATGTGGCACGCCTGGATATGAACAGGCACTGGTAGTTACACAAGAAAACTACATTTGGCACGTAAATGGGCATTTCATAACTGAATTTTCTTCCTACATATATTATACGAACAATAGCAAATAGCTTAGAAGAGTCTGTCATTCTGTGTCTTTTACGCTCTCTTTATAAAGCAATGTACGGATCAGCTAACATCAAAATTCAATACAAACATTGTTGTGTAATCTGCTTTGTGCACTTTTCATTCATTATTTACTTATTTTTCAATTGATGCTTCTGTTCCCATAAATTTATCCGTCCTATACTATTTAAGTTGTCCTCAAATTCCTGTCTTGGAATCGAATCAGGCAAGAGCCTTTGAAAATGGTATCTTGGCTTGCTGTGGTCGTTTAAACCACACAGTGATATTAGAGCCAGTCTCTGATCTTAAAATTCTTAAAAGAAGGTAGGTACTTCCCATCAACAATTAGGGCATCTTTCAATCCAAGATTTTTTGGGTGTGTATGTGTCCTAGAACATTTTTAAAACTAAAATGAAGAGGTGGCTTGTCCATCCAGTGGGTGATACAGGGCATTATTGCACTAATGATGCAACTTTTAAGCCTTGATGATCACAGAGCACTTAGGTGTAAGTTGGTTTAGTTGTGAGGAATTGTTTAAAAATGGAAAATTAGAAAGAAAAAAAACAAACAAAAAAGGAGAGAAAAAGTAGGGCAAAGAGAGATTTTGAAAAAAAGGGGAAAAAATCAATATTTATAACTCATTAGGGTTAGCTCAAGCAGTCATGAACCAAATGTGAGATATCCCCAAAGTTGGAGAGGTCACATATTCGACTCTCTTGATCCCCTCAAGATTAGACTTCATAATCAAGGTCGACAATTTACCCCTTTAGCACCCATTGATCATAGGGAAGTACTCAAAGGGTTTTCTACAAATTGCATTTCAACGAAAAAAGATATATACTTATATATTTAAATAATGTGTATTAATTACAAAGGATCTATGTTGACATGGTGCATGTCTACAATGATGGGAACGACACTTTTTGAGAACAAAGGAGGTCAACTAAGTAACCTAACATAACGATATGACGATATGACTCTAATACAAGACATGTATTCCCCTGAAACAATCGGGGAGAAGTAACAAGAATCACAGTTTAACTTGGGAAATCACAAATACGAATTGGATAAGCTGCACTCATATTGACCAAGTTTTACTTTCAAGTACAAATTGGATCACAACTTTGACTCATGGGTACATTATACATCCCACCTAGGAACCTATAAAGCGGGGTTTTAGTGCAATTTCACTCATTTTTTCACTCCGTTTGAGAAATTTCTTCTCTACCAATTGACCGCAAGCAACAAACAGAGCTAGAAGAGGACAAAGTAACCCATTAGGGTATCCACCAACAATTGTTGACCATCCACCAATGTTGCTGGAAATCTAGGGCATCAAAAACAAACAAGGATTTTTTGAGGTTTTACTTAGCAAGTGATTGTTATAGGCCTTTTTAGCATCTTTTTAACACTTGGAGGTACCCTAAAAGTTGTTTTCGTCATTTATTGGCTATTGTTTGTTATTTAAGGCATATAGTAACATATTTTAGGATTTTTACGTTTTTTTGGGGTTTTTCTGAGTTATTTAGGTTTTTGTTTTCCTATCGTTTTTTTCAAGAGTTAAGGTTGTAACCTACTATTTACAGCCTTCTCTGAAGAAGACCTATAGGTTGTATACAAAAATCCGAAGCAGCAGCAAACATTAAAGTTAAAAAACCAAGCATTAAACCCTAAATAGCAACAAAACAATGAAAATGCCAAGGGAGAAGGACTTTGCTCGGACTTATTGTGAAAAGATTCATGGATCAGCTAAGCTCCTATGTAAATTTTGAAAAAATGAATAAAGTGGCTGCATATATAATATATATACCATGTTTTCCCCCATGTACTCGTTTTAGGGGGGTTTGCATTTCTAGGCATTCCAGTTTCCAAAACTAGTAGACGTTTCCATGCTTCGTGCAACCTACCCTTGCGCATATTCCTAGACATGACATTGGTACTTGCAAAAATGATGACCAAGATGTTAACCACCAAGTTTATGGCTCAATGATACAACTCATCATCATGTAGTTAATGCATTTGTTTTTGCCATTGCTGGTCATATGTATATAAACAACTTTCGGATTGGTAACAGTATAAAAAAATATTTTTCAAGGACCTATTTCTCTGGGAAGCCTATTAGAACGTGGACAAAAGGGTATTTATTACACGATCAGTAATTCTGTTCATTTCAATTCGGTCTTGCTTTAACTTCTTTGGGGGTTATCACTTCCTTGGTAGCTCGACAGGTGTTCTCCAACCAGTTATGCACTCATAGCACCACCCAAGATATCTTATATACTCATCTTCAATTCATTGCTGGGTCCATTACGACAGGTTCCTTTGCTCATGGAAATATATTTCTCAACAGGAATTATAATCCAGAAGAGAACAAGGATAATGGCATGGCTGATATCCATGGCATAATTCTTTCTCTTCTAATCATTGGTCTTCCGAAAATCATGCATTTCTTGTATAATGCTCCATGAGCTTATTCTTAATCATCATGTATTAAGTGCTGTAGACCTAGCCTTATAGAGAAACCAAGGACCAAGATGTCAGCTGAAACCTGCTTACTCTTCTAATTTTATAAATCACAAAATAAAGGAACAAGCAATGGGGAAAATTATGACAGTCTTATCCATCTATTTCAAGAGGTGTGATGAATTACAAGTAAAAAAATTTAGGATTTTAGGTGTATAGTGTTTGCATAAGAAAAGGATCGAACAGCTAGACTATACATTGCAATTTTACACATTGTTATTCCATGCCTATGTCCAACTTTACATTTAAAAAGTTGCAAAGCATAAATGAAAATAATCTATTGGATCACATGTAAAACTCAACCACAGAACGTGAAAGCACACACTTCACAAAATAACACGTAAAAGAAAAGACTCACCCCGTCGAATATACTTTCGTTTGCTTTCATCATCATCATCACCATCATCATCATGAGGGGAGAATGTTGGACTGTATTTGTCACCACGATATGAACCTTTTCTTGTTGTTGCTCCAGGCTGAAGATGACAGCTCTCATAACCATCCAAACACTATTAGAATTCAACTAAAAATATAGCTACAAGCAATTTCATCTATAAGTATTCCATAATCTATGTTCTCTAAATTTAGGCTTATATTATCATTGGCATAAGCTGCTTCCTAATTAAAAGTATCGAAGGGAAAAGACACTGTCAAGTTGAGAGGACTTACACCAGCTGTATTCTGAGACTGTGTGAAATGAGGATCAATAGTCAATGCAGGTTGGAGACTGACAGAAACAGCCCCATCTGTGCCAACAATGTCTGAGCTTGAGATAGTAGAAGTACCTGACCTGTTTCCAGAAGTGTATGAAACATTAAAAGCTGTTGATGTTGAATCTGCTGATGCATCTGTCTCCTTTGCTATAGCTGATGGTAGATTGGCACTGGGAGTTCCATGTGAGTGGGTGGCAACCAAGGAAACAGGTGGGTCAGATGCAAAGGCTGGTGGCGTAAGACGAGGTTCAAGTGACTGCCCAGTCATCAAGTCGTCTCCTAACAAATTCTTTACCAATTCACTCTGCAGGAATAACAAATAGCAACCGTCATCATCTATTTCCATGACAAAGGAATAAGCTGCTCTATAATTAACCAGCCATAACCTTTGACTTTCATATGAGAAACAGCTCAATAAATATTCTCTACATAGACCCCATTGCCCAAGAGAATTCATGAGCACTAGCCTTGCTTTCCAACCTCTAAAATTTCATAAATATCACTTTTGTGATTGTTGGTCTGAAGTCTGAAAATTAATAAAAGAAAACCTGAATTTAGATTTCATTACAAAGGCCCAAGAGACACCCTCTTGTTGGTTGTTTGAGATTTGAGATTTATGCATATAAACCATAGGTTCCACATCTATTTCAGATCCAAATTTCTAGATCAAGAAAACCTTTTAATCACTTTAGTAGGGATCAACCCCTTGAGAGGCGATCAGAAAATGCTGTTTCAATTTCTTATGGCAGGGAAGTTCAGAATACAAATGCACTCACTGGGTTAGCTGGAAGAAGGTGGCCCAGCATCTACGGGAGTGTGGAGGTTAAAAGATATCTTCCATTTTGGGAAAGCTTTGGCTGCTAAATCCTTTTGGAACTTCCTAACAAAAGACAGTCATTGGAAGCAGATTCCAGTCCATAAGTACATAGCACCAGATTCAGTGGTGGATTGGATCAGAAAGGAACCAAAGAGAGTTCTAAATGCTTCCAACTATTGGAAAGTGCTGACTGTGGCATTTCCACTTGTTGGAGACTTTTTGGTGTGGAAAGTTAGCAATGGGTCTGATTATGATATCAGAATTGGAAAAGATGCGATAATGGGCTGTGGTCAAAAGATCCTATTGCCAGATGCTCTAGTACAGATACTACAGGTATCAGGGTGAGTGACATTAAACCAGATAAACAAACATGAGGACATTAACATATGGCAGCAAGGCTGGAAATCAGCTGAAGACCTGGGTTTGGAAGAAGTAAATGTTCCTATTTGGAGGTCCTTTGTGACCGAGCTTAATAGAGCTCATATTCAGTTATCAAGTGACAAGGATTCTATGGTTTGGGTGTATAATGAGGCAGGGGAAGAATACTCTGTGAAGCTTGGGTACAGGGAAGCCTTTGAACAGGGAGGAATCAAATACAAGTGGTGGTGGAGGAAACTCTGCTGGAAGAAGGAGGCACCAACCAAATCCAAACTACTGATGTGGCTCACCTTAAATGGAAAAGGCTTAAAAGTTAACTTGAGACCAGCTGTTCAGAAGGGGAAGGGAAGGGGCAGGGATCTATCTCCTGTGTAGATCGGAATCAGAATCAAATGAACACTTATTTCAGCTTTGCCCTATTTGTCCCAGGTATAGATTAAACTGGGAAATCTGGCGGGTGAACAGCTTTTACGGCAGGGACACAACATTAAATCCAGTCTCTCGACTTGGTATGAAGAAAGAAGACTGAAGAAATGGCAAGCTCTCCCCTACTTAACTGTATGGGGGATCTGGATTGCAAGAAACAATTTGTTCTCTGAAGACAAGCTTCACCCTCCGTTCCAGACTGCATTACAAATTGGGTGTCAGCTAAGTATGTTGAATCTTCAGCTTACACTACTGGAGGCTACATCTTCCACGTCCAGGATATCACTTCAGACCCAAACCAAACGCATGACCTAAGGCTAATCTCATATCATTGATTGTAATTGCCCAGTTTGGACTCTGCATCTGTATATCCATTCACCCTGAAATCTGCATTCTTCAGAAACAAAACTCCAAAGTGCAAAGTACCTTTCATGTATTTTAAAACTCTGTTTCGAGCATTCCTTTGTATTTCCCTGAGTGCATTCAGGAATTTACACTATATACTGATTAAATGATTGATGTTGGATCTGGTAGTTGTCAAATAAATTAAACTACCTATAAGTTGTCAGAACAGAGTTTCATCAACAACTTTTATCTTCTTTTGACAATTTCAATCCTACCTGAATGTGAGTCTTACAAGGATTGTAATTTTTCATTTCAAACTTTTCTAGCAATTCTTGAGCATATTTCGTCTGTGCAATAAAATTCATATCTTTCTCCTAAATATATCATATCAAGTACCTTGCTAGGATTTGTTTTTTCTATCTCATTTAAACTAGAATCAATACCTGTCAATATAAGTCATGTACATAAACATCTGTAACAATATTATGATCTTCTATGAGATTATAAGCACAAGTTTGGGTCTAAGTCACTGCTCTAAGATACCTTTACCATGCTCGGGGAGATTGTTTAAAGCAGTATCAAGCTTTAATCAACCTGCATGCTAATCTTCTTTACCTTTTGCAGTGAAACCTTGTGGTTGTTCATATGTCCTTCCTCTTCAAACTCTCCATTTAGAAAAGCAGTCATGACATCCTTTTGATGGACTTGTCCTCCAAACTGAGCTGTAATAACCAGCAATATTCTAATAGCAATCATTTTTGCAATGGTTGCAAAGGTCTCCTCATAATTAATACCTTTTTGTTGTAAGCCTCCTGTTGCCCACCTATTTCGACTAGGTGGCAACTCCATGTACATGAAAATGTACATAATGCTACAAATTGTACCTTGGAAAAATCTGAAGATTTTTTCGCTTCTGCAGGGCAATTGCCCCTTTGTAAAACGAAATGTCCGCTCCCCTGCGTGGGAAAATTAATGTAATTATATGAGCTAGTGTGGGTCATATGATATGGATGCCACACCATGGAACTGGTTGTTAGGGAAGTCCCCTCATCGAGTGTTTTTTCCCTTTCCAATTGATCTTGATGAGTAAACGATTTTAATTGGTTTGGTTTTTCACTCAAAATCCTCCAAAGTGGTGACGAGCGTTCTAACAGTCAAGTCCATGGGGTGGCTAAGGGTTCAAAATGTTATTCGTGACCATGCTAGGCATCTGTACAGAGTCTTGCGCAATTTCGTTATGTTGTTGTATTTTTATTAATTTTTCTAGTTAATTAACTTCACCCCTTGGTGGTTAATTAACTAAGTTTTGATGTAATAATGTAATTGCTCAAGCACTAGCATTTTGTAATAGGGGCTATGAATGCAAGGTAAATTGCTATGAAACCCCCTAAGCCACTGCTTCGAGTCCCAGGTCATTCTGATGAGTGGTTGAGGAGATAGACCATTTTTGGCTAAGCAAGGTCTATTTTCCTAGGGAATTAATTAATTTCCCTAAGTCAAAAATTCATATTATTTGATTTTGAAGGAAAAAATCAAATAATGCCATGGTAATTTTGTTTGGGGGTTGTTAAGCCTCGGAAAATTAATTTCAAATTTTTCCACCCCCCCATGGCCAAGATATAATTTTTTCAAGTTATTTTTAAATTTTTCCTAAGTCAAAATTGGAAAAATTTTAAAAATTAAATTGAAAATTTTAATCTAAGGTGAATTTTTATATTTAACCTGAGTCTAAAGGTTGAATGTTTTGGAGCCAAAGGCTAAAAGTCAAATCCAATTTTAGAGGTGGTCCAACCAAGATTTAAATGAGCCAAACCCTTGCTAAAGTGGGGCACTATACAATATAGAGGAGGCGTCATATTTTAGTGGGGCATCAAGCTAAAGATGGAGGCGCTACCAAATAAGGAGGGCGCTACCCATTAAAGGGGGCGCTACATGCATTTAAAGGGGAGGCGCTAGTTTAAATGGGCGCCACACATGATAGAGGAGGCGCCAACAATAAGGGAAGATGCCCCCATATGTAGAGGGCGCTACCACATATAGTGGGGCGCTAGCAATAGTAGGGCGTCATCACATAATTTTGGAGGGCGCTAGTTTAGAGGAGGCCGCTAGATCTAGAGGGGGCACCTAGCTTGGGCCCACTCTAAACCCCAAAGCAATCTCAATGGAGCATTTGGTCAAAACCCTAGATCTAAGAGTGTAAATTGATTAAAACATAGATCAAGCACCTAAGCCATGGATTGAAAAATAATCTAAGGGTGGAGAATGGTTGAGAGGGTGCAAAAGTCAAATACCTAGATCTAGTGGTGGAGATCTAATCTAGATCTAGATCTAATCTTGGTCGTTGATTTTCAAGGGGTTGGGGTCTTCCTCAACTATATAATGAGGGTCTCACTCCCTCATTTGACAGCTTCATTCATGCTATTGTTATGCTGCCGGAATCTTTCCCTACTCTCTTTTCTTATTCTCTCAAGCATTTGGCCCAAGCCTCTTGCCATTTTTTGTATTGAATCTTGCCCTAGTTGGGCTGTAATAGAATAATTTTTTGGAGGGACATTGTGCTACATTCTACATTCTTCATGATCCATTTTTTGTGAGGTAAGTTGTATCTTTTTTAGTTTTACATATTTGTATTAGTCTAGTTAGCTCTCCACAAAGTATTTTGTGGAGAGATTAGAGAGTAAAAGTATTTTTACCCTCTTTTGTGAATGGTTTAACAATTTTTCTTCAAAGTATTTTGCAGGGATTGTTAGACATTCATCACTGGGCTTACATATTTTTGCAGATCTAGATTTGTTTGCAGGTTTTTCCAAGCAAAGATATCTCTCCAAGGGTTTCGTCTTTTCAAATTTCAATTCGGCCATTTTCCTTTTTCCTTCCTGAAACTGGGTTTTATTCACTGTATAGTGAATATAACCCTTGTTTTAAGGCCTCCATCCATTATATATTAGTATAGGCTTATAAATCTGCTGTTTATATGTTGTTTTCACCCTAAAAACATTCATTTTCAGCCACTAAAATTTCTGTTTTTTCCATTTTTTAAAGTTCAGATTTTTCTGTAAAATTTCTAGGTTGTACACTAAATTGTTCTAACTTTCTGTTTCAGTTTTCTGCAGTAATTTCCAGCAAGTAAGTTGCTGATTTTTTGCAGGTTTTATGCACAGAAAGAGGGGGTGATGCTGCCCTAAATTGCCCAGAAAAAACCAGCAAAAATTTGGTCCAAAAGAGGCCATAAACTACACTTCTCTTCTCTCTTCTATTACATTGTAAACCCCAAATGAGAAGTTCTCTTTGGGGTATTTCTCTGCTGTAAATTTGTATAAGTAGTTGCTTAGAGTTAGTTTTTATTTGCAAGTTATTTTTCTGTTTACCCACCTATCTTTGTGACAGACCACCATCTATGTTGCAAAGATTGTTGTGAGGTTAGTTTACTGCTTTAGCTAGTTGTATTTTCCTTCAAGTTTCAGTAAGTTTTGTTTCCTGTCAAAAGGGTAATCATACAACCCATCTATCCGGTGTATCCTCTATCCACTTGTCATCTCCCTTTAGGGACTTCAAGTTGGATATGAAAAGCAGGAGAAGTGGGGGCTTAGCTTAGTTAAAACAACTTTCTTTTTTCTGCTACAATCAACACATTTTATTTTCCAAGTCCAAGATCAAGTACCAGTACCTCCCATAAGGGATACCGCTTGGTTGATCTTATTGATAGTTTAAAATGAACTTTGTATGCTAATCACCAAATATTAAAATTTTATTTCATGTTCCTCTACTCGGTTATCACCCTTCGGGGTACTCACGAGATACAACAGGGGATAGAGAAGTCTTAGTTTAATAGGCATCCATCTTGTTATTTTTTAAGTTAATTAAAAACAGTGACCTCGAAGGCGACTTGGGGTAGTAGACCGTGGGGGGTCTCTAGGCGTTTTACATCCTCCTTATTGAGCACCAGGCCATTGGGATTTGACCTGTGAGCTACGGGTGGGCTTTGCTCCCACTTTGTTGAGCGCAAGAGCATTCCCTCTTTGACTTGAGAAATACTGGATTGAGGTAGTCACACCACCGGTTCGAAAACTAAACTTCAAGAAGAAAAACATTAATAAAATCTACCTAAAATAAACCAAGAGACATTGCAAAACCAGTCCTGTAACTTTTTTTCATTTTAGCACACTTTCACTCCAGCATTGCATTCCAACACTTTACTTTCAGTCACTTTACTTTTCAGTTTCATTTACTTTCAGTTCTGTAATTGTTTATGTGGTGAATGCTTAACTTTTGTTTAAACTGCTTCAAGTAATTCAACTTAAAGTCTTTCCATTTTTCATTCACTGTTGATTTTCATTTAAGGCATTTTCCTTCTGCTATCTTTTGTCTATAACTTGTAACTATCTTGTTCATTTGTTTATATTGATAAATTTAGATCATCTGTATATTGCTTAAATATCTTGGTTCATTATTGTTTATAATTGTACCATTTATTTGCTTATTCATCTCATTGTTAGACAACTTAATCTGTGGATAATTAACTTAGATTTGCATCCATTGAAAGTTGCATTCTCTGACTCCATTCTTTAGGCACTGGTTATAAATAAAAGGATTGACTGTCATTTAAATATTGCATCTTGCATTGGTATGACTGTCATCTCTCAAAACCTTAGCCTCAAAATCTTAATAAAAGATCCCTTTAATTAATTTGTAATTAATTAATAAATCTGGAACTTAGTTTTCCTGTAGGGACTACCCCCCTTGGCTCTGTTGGGATCTTGCCTAAACGAAGGAGTTGTGGACTGTGGTGACAGTGGTGCCCAGCTCTCGCTTGCCCCCAAAGACACACATAGCAGGTTGTGACTTTCCTGTGTCTTAAAGTGTGAATTAGGCGGCAACACCTCCTTTAGCAACAACCCTGGCTTTGTGCTTGTCCATCAATCCATCCACCTTTAACTTAGTTCTATACACTCACTTGCGACCAATGGCTTTCTTTCCTGGGGACAACTCAATGAGCTCTCATGTATGTTTTTTCATCAAAGGTTCATACTCAACGCTCATAGCATTCAACAAAACCTGTTTCTCACTAGCTTCCTCAAATGAATAGGATAATGGGAAGTCACAACCCTATTTATCAAACCATCATTCCCTGCTTCAGTAACCTTCATCTCCTTGTTCTACATTTGCTCTGCCGCAAATCTTCTGCAGTGGCATCTTGAGAAGCCTTGTATTAACATTTTGGTTGCCTTTTTGACTCAGACATACTATTGTTGACCTTCGATGTTGTGACCTTTATAAATATATTAACTCAAATTAAAATATTATTGCCTTTCTAAAAGTTAAAAACATCAAATATCTTGCATTTTCCTTGTCTTATCAGTCCTGCTTGACTTTCTCTTTCTTAATCAACCACACCAATCTTTATGATTCCTTCTATGGTCTTCAAATCCAGTCAAGCCTCAGGACAAAGACACTCGATATCATTGTTGATTTTATGAAACATTCGCAAGCATAGAGAATGACACCATTATATAATGATGTATACAAGAACAAATATAATCAAATAGAAAAGTGTGCTGTTATTTCCGATCAAGTAGGAGTGTTTTCTATTATTTCCATAAGGAATGATACTACTTCATTGCATCAATATAACAACATTAATTGACTTGTCCAGAATCTTAATTTCTAACATTATTAAACATTACTCATGACCCCTAATATAAAACAAGCAACACAATAATTCATTATCTAACTGCAGAACATGGGTTCTATAGGACAATTTGTAGCTTTGCCTAGAAAATGATTACTTCATTATTTCAATGCGCCATCTTTAAGTGGCCTTCGGCATTTTATTCACAGCTTGTTATTGCACTGACATTGGAAGATCCACTATAAGTATGCTTTTGAGGGATTGGTCGGTTTTGTTCATGGCTTTCAGAGGATAGCATATGATGAGTTATCTGACCAAACTAGAGCTAAAGGGTAAGAAAGGTAGAGGACCCCTTTGTATTTGAACTCATAACATAAGTACGTGTTCAAAAAAGTAAAAAGCTCTAGAAGCCTAACCAGGAAAATAATAAAAAACATAAAATTCAAAATGTGCCAACATATTAAAACATATCAACCTATTAAACATCTAAACCTGTATATAAGAGTATCAACAAAATGTATAAAATTAGATTGAAAGCATACCCTCTACCTGAGAAATGGCTTCCTTCAGTTTGGCGTGAAGAGCAGATCCTGAATCTTTAATGCTCTTTGGAGGCCATATCTGTGTCAAGCAACAGCATAGTATGAAGTTGGACTATTATTTTTCAAAAAAAACTATAGAACTGACTTAGTGCAAACTGTCGAGATCCAATCTCAAATTCAGTAATATGACTATCCAAGAGTTAATCCAAATTCAATCAAGAAACTAACAGGGTCACAAACTGAATTCACTTAGTACTAGGTGAATAAGAGTTAAATAGTTATCATATATTTAACAATATATAATCTTCATACAATAAATAGGCAAAAAAACATATTAAATAAGAAAAGGTGTGCATGGAAGTTACAGAAAGCATCAAACAGGTGCATTATTTAAAGAAACACATAAGAAATCCCAAGCATTCATTTTTCTGCAAACTATCCATCCGAGTCAAACAAGAAAGATGATAGCGTAATTTACCCTAGAACATATATGATATTAATTATAATACATTTTGAAAAACTTAAAAAGTAACAATTAGCATTCCCCTTCTCATATGCCTTCTAGTAAAAGTCCAGTGTCAATCATTTGAGATTTATTCATTAATTGGGTAAATTAACAATTACTCTACAAGGGAAAGCAATCACTACTTATCTATAAAAAAGCAACTTATGTGACATCGATCTCAATCATGGAGCAAAACAAATTCTAGCAGAATTGAAGTGAGCATTATTGCATAATGGAAACATAGAATTCAAACTGTGTTGACCTCTCCCTTTTTATAATTTTAATCTTACATTGATTCATTACCTCAAAAAAGATTGCAAATATATTGCATATATCAACTGACAAAATAGAACATGAACAAACTTTCTCTTTCCATAGAGGAAAGTGTAAATTTTCCTTTAATATTCAAACTAGTGCTAAACAGTGTATTCAAAGTTTCTACTGATAACCATAGATGAATATCTTTTACAAGTATGCAGCGGAATATAAAGTACTAAGAAATAAATCACAACATCACATCACAATATAGACATTATTATTTTGGGTATGGAAACCCCTGGAAAAACCCAAGATGGACAAACCGGTGCAGTAGTCAAATATGGATTTTATTATAGAGAAAATATGGAACTTTTACAATCACTGCAAATCACCCAAACCTAGCGAAGCAGTACCCAGCAGAATCACTGGACAAACCCAACTAAAACCCAGCACACCTCTGCTCGGTTGTACGGCCAGCAGTACAACCTCCCACATGTGCGGTACAGATCTGTATAGCTGTATGACTGTTGTACAGAATCCATACAATCTATACTACAGCTGTACGGAATTCCGTACGATAGTACGGCCTCCTCTGCAACTGCTTCCTGTGCGGCATGTGTGGTCTTCTCCCTGCCTAGAAGCTCGATCACCCTTTGTTGTTAGCTCCTCTGTCTTTTCAGCTAAATCCTCTGTCTGACTTTCCCTCCCTGTCTGTATGTTGTCTCTGTCAGAATACAAGTGTGTGTGTGTGTCCTCTCAACCAATTAACCTTTCTTTTATAACTTTTAGTAAAGCAAAAACCCTAAGTCCACTTAAAGTCAATAAATAATTAGATCATTTTAATTATTTTCCAAAGTAAACATAGGAAAAATAATTAAATACAATTGGTTTCCTGTTTTAAGTCTTTTGCATGCAAGGACACTTGCATGCAGGAAGACCTTCCTTGTTGCTACTAATTTAACACTCTCTCTTAACGAGGAAGGGATTCAGTAGCAACCCCAACTTATCCCTGAACTTCACAAAACTGTGTCTGCAAAGTGCCTTGGTGAAAATGTCCGCAACCTGTGCATCTATCTGTATGTACTCCAACTGAATGGTTCCTCTCTGAACACAATCTCTCAAGAAGTGGTACTTGATGTCTATGCGTTTGCTCCAGTCATGGAACACTGGATTCTCAGATAGCCTGATGCCACTCTGATTGTCATAGTGAACTACTGTAGCCTCTAGCTCACACTCGAACAACCTTAAAAGTAACTTCCTTAGCCACATACCCTCACAAGAAGCCATGTTGGTTGCCATGTACTCATCCTCTGTCGAGATCAATGCAACTGGATCCTGCTTCTTGTTGAACCAAGAGACAACCCCTAACCCAATGCTAAAACAATAACCTGAAGTACTCTTCCTGTCCTCTACACATCCTGCCCAGTCAACATCTGTGAAACCTGCTAACTGCACACTCCCCCTGCGCTCATAAACCAATCCATACTCCATTGTACCTTTGATGTATTGAAGTAGTTGCTTCGCAACCTTCCAATGCACTCTCCGAGGGTCCACCATCAATTGTCTCAAAGAATTAATTGCAAAGTTGATGTCTGGTTGAGTGTTGACCAGATACATAAGCGATCTGATAAGTTGACGATACAAGGTAGGATCAAATTCGTCTGACCCTGATGCATCAATCTTCCTCCAATTGGAAATTAGAGGTATGGTCATAGGCTTGCAATCCTCCATCCTGAATCTCTTCAAGATCTTTACTGCATACTTCCCCTAGCCAATGAAGAAGCATCCATCTCTCTGCCAAACCTCCAAGCCCAGAAAGTAATGCATCAACCCAAGGTCTTTCATCTTAAACTCCACTGCAAGGTTGGACTTGCAATCTCCAATCAAACTCTCGTCTCCTATCAAAAAGAAATCATCCACATATAGGACCAGTATGAGAGGCGCCTCACCTGTCAAGAAGTACAGGTTGTGGTCAACCTCACTCCGTCGAAATCCCATCTCTCATAGATTGCTTCCTATCCTCAAGTACCATGCTCAAGGTGTCTACTTGAGCCCATAAAAAGCTCGATGCAATCTGCATACATGTGTCTCCATGTTCTCCACATCAAACCCCTCTGGTTGCTCAATATATACCTCCTCCTCTATCACTCCGTTGAGGAAGACAATCTTCACGTCCATTTGATGGACTCACCAATCCATCTCTACTGCTAAAGAGATAATGGTCTGAATGGAAGAATACCTGGCAACTGGGGCAAAGGGCTCCTCATAGTCAATACCCTCCTTCTGTGAAAACCCCTTTGCCACGAAGCGTGCCTTATACTTTTCCACACTTCCGTCTGCTACATGCTTTACCTTGTAGATCCACCTGGATTGTAATGTCCCCAAAAATTGAAAAAAAAAATATTGGGCTAGTAGGAAACTACCTATGCGGAACATAACGTACATTAAATGTACCACTGTCTAGTCGTAAGTTGTTCTTGCATTCTATTATCTTTCTCTCCATTCGGATTATTACTGTATTTTACTTAAGAAGTCATGATGTTGATTACTACTTGGTTCTTATGGTTGTACTTTGTTGTTTATGTGTTTAGTTACTTGATTATATACTTTGTTCATTTCTGCGTATTTTTTCTTGTTATTTACAAAATCTTGACTTAATTTTGTTTGTGGAAACGAAGTGGGCGAAGTGGCGGGACTCGTTCTCCCATGTGACATTACTGAGAGGTAGAGTGTTCACTTGTCTAGCAGGCTTACTTAGTTCTGTTTGAACTAAGGCACCTCTCCCATTTCGTACGCAGATTATACTTAGAGACGGGGACTTGTTAAAGTGTGCTAAACGTTTTGATCATTAACACACCTGCTGGTTGTCAATACGGTCCCTTACCGACTCAGCTTGTTAGCAAGGTAATTCCAATTTCATTAATTATCTAACATAAATAAATTATCTATGTTATATTTATTAATCATTATATTTATATTTCATGTTTATTTTATTATAACTATGAACATATCTTTTATTTCTTTTATGGAAGGCTATAAGCTTGGTTTAAGATCAAACCTGGATTTTATTATATAACTAAATACTACCATGGCATATTTCATATGCCATGGTTTCTAAGCTTATTGCTTAGGGAGAATGGGAGAGCAAAGGTTTAAGGCTTAACCTATGGTCTAAACGATACCTAACATACTTGTGCATTGGGGATTGACTTTGGGTTAGCGTATATGTTGCATGGACCAAACATTATACTATACCCTGTATTAACATTGGGGTGGCGAGTTATATCATATGGTTGAAACTTATGCGATGGGGTTTAAGGCCCTGCATGGAAATGGAGACCACGATAATGTAACATTGGTAAACTATGGAGATGTGGGTTTTGGTTTGATATTGGACACCAGGCTGGCGCCATTAATGCATCTTGAGGTTGGGGCAGCCCAAGCTTAGGGCTTGGCTCCATGAGTGACTTGGTCATTTCGTTTATCTCACTGATGGTTTTGTCTTGGCTCTGCGCAGAGGATGGAGGCTACACCCTGGTTAACGAAGGTAAGCTTCGTTGGTTTCATGGCAGAGTTTAATGTTTATTTTCGTGGCTCATCAGTTTCATACTTCTCACCATTCGTCGTTTTGTAGGTGGTTGCAAGTGACAGGGTTAGCGTGGAGCTTCATGGCTCAGGGTTTTGCAACTAGTTCGTGGGTGATGCCATAGGTGCACGGTAAACTTGTTAAACACCCTGCGTTGGTCACCTCTCGGCATTGTGGGTAGGACTGGGTTATCACGTTGCTTAATGGGGTTTTATTGTGGGATTTCGATTCGCCTTCGGGCCTGTGTACCTAAGTCACACGGTTCGGGTTCGGGTTCGGCAAGGATTAGGTTCGGTTCAGGTTCGAATTTTCCAATGAGGTTCGGATGAGGTTAGACAATAGGTTCGACTATATATATATAAACTTTCTTCATATACTCCCCCTTAACTAATTTTCTACACCCCATCGCCCATAGGATTCAAAGCACTTAGGTCACTATTCATAATTTCTTCGTATATACTTGTTGTTTATGACAATTCTGCTTACGGATTTGGACTTCTAAGAGTAGGTTTTTGTGGTTTAACAATGGATTTACATGCTTCCCATAGCAGTAGTTTGTTCTTAGGGGTAAATCTATGTTCTTGTTATTTGGTGTGTTCTTCTTATGTAGACTACAGGTATGATATTTCAAATTACAGAGAGCATTTAATTTATAGACAACATAAATAAATAGAGAGCATTTAATCTGTAGACATCATAAATAAATCAAGAGCATTTAATTTATAAACAATGTTATATTTATAGACAACATAAATAAATAGAGAGCATTTAATTCATAGACAGCATAAATAAATAGAGAGCATTTAATTTATAGACAACATTTAATTTATTGGTATAGTGTTTTTTTTTTTTTTTTTTCTCAGTAAAAAAATTGAACCTCAAATTTTTTTTTCCTTTAGGTTCGCCTTCAGGTTCGCCTTTAGGTTCAGGTTCGGCTTCAAGTTCACCTTTAGGTTCAGGTTCGCCTTTAGGTTCAACATTAGGTTCGCCTTCAGGTTCAAGTTCGGCTTCAGGTTCGACATTAGGTTCGTCTTTCAGGTTCGACGAACCTGAACGAATTTCAAATTTTTTTTGAGGTTCGCCGAACCTCAAACCTCAAGGATTAGGTTCGATGAACCCTGTGACTTAGCTGTGTACAAGTTCTGAGTTTGTAAACTAATAAGGGTGTTGTTAGCAGCGAATGGGGAACCTTGGGACTTTAGCAGACTCTGTGTTTTGTTTATGTAATTCGTAATTTGAATTGGGGCTTTAAGCCATGGGTTGCACCATTGCTTGCCATGGTGCCATAGCCCTTGGCACAACTGTGTAAATTGTATTAAGGTGATAAACCACCGAGTTTTGAATATATACTGTGTTTACTTTATTTTGCCATGGTTATTAAACAGTACTGTGTGTAGGAATCCCTCTTGTGTTTTTATTACTGCGTTGTGATTATTTAAACCTTGGGTTACATATGGCGTTCAGCCTTCACGATGAGTCTGTGTATTGTTACTTCCATTATTGTTAATAGTTGAATGAATGGAAATGATAGTGATAGTGAATGGCTTGGGGCCATGCCGTGAATGGCATCTGCGACAGCGCAGAAGGTTTAGGATTCACGATTTGGTTTTTAATATGTAATGTGGATTTATAAATACATCGTGGGTGTAAACCCTTGTGTTGACAAGGTTGTTGTAGATTTTGTTACTGTTTCGTTCATTAGTATGTAATGTGGAAATGTGTAAGAGCCATGGGTGTCAACCTAAGATGGCTATCGTCGTTGTAGGTTGATTTGTTGACAGGCATAAGTTTATCACAGGGTTTAATTAGGGCACTGTGTATTTATTTTAAGTGGCCGAGGTCGTGCTTACAGCGTAGGGTGCAGAGACGAGAGTCTCACGACCTAGCGTAGTGATGTTATTATTGTAGCCCGCATACACTGTGTGTAACGTGGCCCTGATAAGTATAAAACGACCCTACTGGATTCGAATCCTGGTCGTTGCTTGTATAAAAACTTGGGACTGTTTCTAGGAGATTATAATGAGGGTTGTAAAGAAAATGATTCCTGTGTATTAATGTAATTTCATGGTTTTAATTCGTTTATATGGAATGAAGGCATGGTTATGTAATTGATTACTGCTTATGCATTTTATGTTGTGGTTTTTATTAAGGCCTGCGACTTGGATTTGTATACCCACAAGGGTCGATACCACAACCACTATGTAATTTAAGGGTTTTGAAATATTACTTGGTTATTATTAAGTGATGACTATGAGAAATATTAGATGGGACTTTAAATGATTTATGCATATGACTATGATGTTGTTTATTAAAATATTTAGGACTGTGGTTTTTAAATAGTGAAAAGAGATTTGATCTTGGACCAAAGAATGGTCCCGATACTTACTCTGTTCGTTGTTTATGATGATGTTATTTTTAATGGGATGATTTAATAGTTAGCTTGTATTTAATATTCAGACCTTAAAAGGTCTTTACTGGTTTATTTATCTTAGAAATAATTATAGTTTGTACTTAGTTGATTAGATTCATAATTCTATTTATGTCTAATGATGTATATATATAGTAATTCAACTTGTAAATATCTTAGGTTATCTACGATGTAAGTTTATATTTATATATATATAAGACTTACCTCTGAACTAGTTTATTTAAATATAAAACATGCCTCTACTGACAAATGGAATATGTCAGTAGAGTATAAAAACCCAAAAGAAAAGATAAGTAGCAGATCTGAAATAAAACCTAATTTGTACTTAACCCAGTTTCAACAGTAAAAATAATACAGGAATTAAAACTAGGGTGCAGAACCCTTGATAAACATTTATAAATGAATTAAACTTGCAGAAGCAAACTGATGAATAAACCCTAAATAAGTCGGGTATAGAAAATAACTTACAACCTAGGGTTATAACTTTAAAAAATGCAAACTCTAGCAGATTTTAAACAGAGAAACAAATATATAGGGTTAGGAAATGCAATGTAATCATTTGCCTAACATAGCCAGCATTTATTATAGGAAAATGGAATAAGCAGTCTAGGGCTTCATACCTGTAACTTGAAGCTCTTTTAATTGCTGAACCTACACACTCAAATAACCAGCATTAACAATTCAAAGGCAGATCTGACCTCTGTTTTTTATGACCAAATCACTTGGGAACTACCACGTTCCACCCAACCATGACCCGGAACCATTCCTGGTTTAACTCTGGATCCCCCCGAGCTGGACTCCAACATGCAAGTAGCTTAGAGCTCCTAAGATAGGGTTTCCTATCTGGTATATCAGGTCTGGATCAGTTCTCCTTTTTCCTTCAAGGAAAATGTTCTCCAAGAATTTACTTGAGAGCAAAACAGGCAGAAAATGACAACTCCTAATGATAGATCAGAACCCCAAGCCTTTCCTTGGCTTGAGACTTTATAGACAGACTTTTCAGTCAAAGGGACAATTAAATCAAGAAACCAAGGTTTCTTGATTTAACCCTTTTCAATTAATTTGGGTAATTTTTAATACTTTAACTTATGAACTTTCAACTAGTTCCTAATTTAGACTTTTGTAGGTATTGGACTATTTATTATCTTTAAGTAATATATAATAATGGATGGAGCTTTTCTTTCTTTCTTTCATCATTAATATTATTACTATATTTATTCTTATACATACCATGTATAAAATACATAATAATATAACATTTCTTAACATTTGTCTTTGGGCATCACATACCATGATCCCTAGACTTAATGACACTTCTTCATTGAGGTCAAATAGGTAGATGGTTAGGTCTACTACGCTAGGCAACTCTAAACATCCTTGCATGTTGGATTTCCCTCGTATAACGTGGTAGTTTTTCAGTACTTGATGAGAATACAGAAATTCAAAATTTCATTTAATCACTTATAAATAAGTCTGATGAGATCAATATTTTCTCGAGTCGTTTTCACTCGGAAGTTATTAAATTCTTTTCAGTAACCCCTAGCGCTTACCAGAGCCCATACTCAACGCTTTAACAGGGAGTTACAAACTTAGTGCAATTCCAGAGCTCTTCGCTCAACACTAATGCTAGGATGTACTTGTAGGATACACCTAGGGATACAATGGCCAAGGATCCGAAGCTCTAGAGCTTATGCTCAACATCAACATGGAAGGCTCCAGGGCTTATGCCAAACACTTCCAAATCTTATATTTTCATGTGTTCCAGAGCTTCTCGCTCAACACAAATGTAAGTACTCACATACTCCAGAGCTCCTCGCTCAACACAAAACATTAATTACCCATATGCTCCTGAGCTCCTCACTCAACACAAAACATTAATTGCCCATGTGCTCCAGAGCTCCTCGCTCAGCACAAACATCTCGTCAATCATGTGCTTCAAGGTCCACGCCCAACAAAAACAAGCATATATATATATATATATATATATATATATATATATATATATCATCAACAATTGGCTTACACCCAATACATAAAACAAATCATCATGTTCATAAGCAGTGGGGTCTTCGACCCAATATATCAAAAATAAAATATCAAGAAAACATCAGAATCAATAGGCTCTGTTGTCACCCGAAACTGGCACGCGGGTGCCGAAAGCCCAAGCCGCGGGCGCGTCGGCCCGGCAACAACCTCGAGAGAGAGAGGCCAATGTCACCACACCTTCTCCCTCCTCGCTTCAGGCTGGCTCTTCTCCAGCTCTAGGGGGGTTTCCCTAAGTTCGGATCTCTAAGGCAGGTGCAGCTGAGGGCAGGGTGATCTGAAGAGGCTGCCTTAGAGAAACTCGGGTAGCAGAAAGAAAAATAAGTCGGATTGATGGGCAGGAAGGGAAGGGAGGATCAGTCCTCGAGGGAAAGGCCAGTGCCAATATCAGAAGGGCGAATGGAGTCAGAAGGGGAATCAGAAAGGCTTTGCGTTTTGCAGAAGGGAGATCAGGCTGGTCCGCTCCATAATCAGAGGCCAGGAGAATGGTAGTATAACTGACTACTTTCCATTACTCCCAGACCTCCAAGAACATAACGGCGACAAGCAACTGGCCAGCCGCAAATGCTTGCCCAACGTGCTAGATTGTTAGCCTTCTATGCCGGCTTAGTCTACAACTTATGAAAACACAAGATTACCACTGAAAAAACCCAACATGTCCAAAAAAACTCAACAATGAATTTCTTTATTAACTCTGGGGAAAAAATCCTCCCAGCCCAAAAACTTTCCATCTTTCCAAATGAAAGAGTTATGCTCATTTATAGGCCAAAAAAAGGCTCTACAAAATAATAATAAAAATAAAAGTGAAAATGGATCATAGATCCACTTTTTTCTCCATCAATCTTTACTTAAATAAAGTAACTTATTAAAGGAAATCCTACTTAAACTAAAAGTCCAAAGTCCATCATGGGCCCAAACAGACTAGAAGCCACTTTAAACAAATAGTTATTTACTCTGCACTGCCACATCACTTAACAAACAATCGAGTTTCTCCAGCACATATCTTTTGAGTTTGTGGCTGCCAATTGAAAGGGTAGACATGTCATCCTCGAGGAGTAAACGGCTGATCCACGTGAAGAAAGAAAATTAATTTAGACTTCAATCGGCTGCCACCAAAGACATCAAACTGGAAACCGACTGTCAGTGAATTTTTTATACGCCAGGAACCTCCTCCTCGTAATCAGCTGCTCGGTTGCCCATAAGAATATACAGACTTAAGAGGAACCCCGATTGCATAGTCGATAAGCGAACAATGCCGCATGGATTTATGAGAGTGAATACACCTGTTATTTTTATCTTCCACCCGACTGCTAAATGGCCACGATTTAACAAATCGTGTTTCAAAAGAAAATTTGTTCACCCCAAATCGCAGTGGACTGTCACAGGACGGGCTCAAGCCAGATATTTCAGGCTCTAAAACTCGGATATCTGCGATCTAACTGGTAGTCTGTGAAGCCACACGCATGCCGACTCGGTGGTTGACAGGTTCAAAATTTGTGTTGACTCGCCGTCTATGTGATCTATTGACTTGATTTCGGGCTTTAACAACAACAATCCATGGTCTCAACGGCCCATCTAAATTGGCGAGTGTGACCCATGGTCCTCTAAAACATCACTAAATCAAGCCCAAACAAAGACTGGTTGCTATAGTTACACAGATTATTTTTAAACGGGCCTACTGGCGGCTCCATTAAAATCATGATTTATAATTTGCCGCCAACTGAATTGGCGCTTGGATCGCTGTCACTCATCAATCAAGAGTGGGTGGATTCTTCACTATTCAGCATGAACTATGGGCAAGGGCTATGCAAGATCCCTCGATACACACCGATGACACAAAGACAAAAGCACTCCTAAAAATCTTGACATCTTTTGTTGGAACTTACCTGCATTTCAGCATCTGATAATATGTTCTTCCTTGAAGAGGAGTGTGGCCTTGTCTTGACTCAGGAAAATATCTAGTCCATTTTGTGTAACCAGGGTCAACTATGAATCCATAAACATCGACAGAATCACATACAGAAGGAGAAAATTCAAGTGCCTTGACTCCAGTGCCTTTGGCTGAAGATCCAAAAGATGTTCCTAACATGAGATATATAGGATTTGGAATTGGAACTTTCCGAATCATTCTACTCATAATGTCATGAATAGTGGTTTCAATAATCAAAACTTCTTTTCCAGTTTCATCCAATTCTGCAACTTTATCAAGGGCCTTGGCTGATCCTCTGTTGAGAAGCCGAAATGTAACTTTCTTACCCGCATATTGCATATAATTCTTTGTGGGAGCTCCATTCCATCGTATGACAGCATCATAACTGAAAATCTCTTTTCCAAACTTTGTTTTCAAAAGGTCACCTGAATTACCAATCACTGCACAACATCCATACTGTTGTGGGAAAAAAGGTGGTGTATTTGGGAGTACCAATGCAAGCTTTTCCATAGAGTGTTTTGTTTTGACATTTATTTCTGCATTTCAGCATCTGATTGATGATATGTGAACCAATGGAGTGAGTTAATGTTTGAGTTTCCAGCTGCTTGAGATGATGATCACTTTTGCTAGACACAAAGCAATTTTTTCCATATATCTTTGTTGAAACAACAAAGATTTATAACTTCATTTTTAAAGAACTCCCAATTTCCAGGGACCGCTTTTGCCACAGAGGGAAAATTAGGATCAATCAAGTCATGTACTCCTTTTAAAAACCGGAAATATGCTCGGTGCCTTTGAGCTTTCCTATTTCACAACTATCGTCATAGCTAGTGCCTTTGGTATTTTGTCCTATCAGTGCTGGTATGCCCATATGCAAGAAACGTGATCAATTTGTACCACCCCAAAAATTTCTTCCAAAAAGGCGTCCATATCTGCTGCTATAATAATCTGAGGATGGCAATATCAGACTGCTTCTAAAACAGTCTCCCTTCACTTACTTTGTCATTCAAAATAGGCACACTGAATGCTACAAAAAATAATGCTCTGGTCTGTATGCATATAAAATTAGTGCTGAAGCCAACATTTAGTTAAGAAGTTTGTTCTAGGAGTCACCTATATTTGTGCAGTAGACAGTGATCTCTGCCATCAGTTTTCACAACCCCAGCGTGTGCCAACTCCACCAGTTTGATTGCTGTTAACAGCGTGTAAGCACAAGTGGTGAAGGCAGTTTTACAATTCTGAAAGAGCTGTGATAACTTGTGCTCCCACTCTTGAATTGGAAGGTCTATGTTTTGTTGTTGAACTCAGGAGCTTCTGCTAATCTGGAAACAAAACCTTTGGGACAGACCCGACATTACGAAGCTCCTCTGCAAAAGTCCTCACTCCAACAATAGACTGAATATGATTTTCTGCATAAACTAGCATTCTTTCATTCTTCTGAACATCAAGTTACCATTTAGGTGGTAACAGGCTCATGCCTATAAGTGTTAGGTCCAAAATTCGGGATATTACATGGATCCTACCACCTTCTTGCCTTCAGATCTTGGCACAACCTCCCATACCCGGTTCTACATGATTGAGTCATACTCCTCAACCATGGCCTCCTGCCACACATCATGTTGTGCAGCCTCCTCAAAACTAGAAGGTTCAGAGTCAATCAACTCTGTCATCAGTGACATATAACTGAGTCTCTCTGGTGGCACACTCTGTCTAAAAGATCTCTATAGAAGATCCACCTTCCTGGAATGATGTCTTGTGGACCTATACCATTTAAGGTTTTCGGCTAGTGTCTGCCTGTTGCGGCTGCTGGATGTCTGTCTCCTGCTGCTGCTCATCCTCCCCATTCAAAGATAGGAGGATCCTGTCCACCTAACTCCCTTTTACTACCAGAGCCTGTGCCATGTGTCTGTACCTGTACCTGTACATCCGGCTCCTCCAACTTGCTCCTTGTGTCCTATGTTGGTTGTTGCTCTGCTAGTGAGTCCATAGATCCCTGCAAGGCCCTATCCTCATCGAACTGCACATCCCTGCTCACAATGATCCTCTTGCAAGCAAGAATGTAAACTCTGTATGCCTTTGAAGGCTCTCTATATCCAACAAGTAACCCCTTCTCTCCAGAAGGGTCCATCTTCTTCCTAGTGTCAGCATGAACATGACAATAGCAGATACTGCGAAATATGCGAATGTGACTCACATATGGCCGAGTGCCTGTGAAGACCTCCTCTGGTGTCTTCCTCCCCAAAGTTGTGTGGGGACACCTGTTATGAATGTACACTGCAGTCAAAAAGACCCAAAGGAATAGTGGTAATCCCTGATCAAATAGCATGGCCTTGGTTGCTCCTATCATACCTATTCTTTCGCTCTGCAACTCCATTATGTTGTGGAGTATGGGGCACAGTGTGCTCTTTCTTGATCCCCTCTGCCTAACAATACTCCATGAACTCGTTGGAGGTGTACTCACCCTCGTTGTCTGTCCTTAATACCCAAATCTTCTTCGTTGTTTGGTGCTCCATAAGAGTCTTGAACTCTCGAAACCTCTCAAAGACCTCTGACTTGGCCTTCAGGAAATAGATCCAGGTCTTCCTAAAATAGTCATCAATGCAGGTCACGTAGTTACTGTAACCATTGAACGAATGGACACTCATAGGTCCGCATACATCCAAATGCACCAAGTCCAAGGGCTCCTTAGACTTGTGCTCACTCTGTGGGAAAGGCTTCCTAATGTTCTTCCCCAAACCACAACCCTTGTAGTGGTTATGCTTCTCCTCCTGTACCTGAGGAACTCCAATGACATCCCGTCTCAAGTGCCTCGGTGCTCCAAGGTGTAAGTGTGCCATCCTCCTATGCCACAACTCACCTTGATTCCTGTTGTTGCTGCTAACTAGAGCCTTTGCAGGCTCAAAGCGTAGTCTATACACTTTCTCGCTCCTGCCAATCACCCGATCCAAGCTCCTATCTGACCCCTTCGGCCTGATATATACTCTATGGTCACGGAACTTCACTTGATTTCCCTTGTCCCCCAGAGTGGAGACTGATATAAGGTTCTTGGTCAATCCTGGAACATATAACACATCAACAAAACTAAGAGGTTTTCCAGACTCCCTCTCCAATGAAATAGTGCCAACTCCCTGTGCCTGATACTATGCATCATCACCCAGCTCAACGTGGATCCCTGTTCCACCTTCATGCAAGTCTCTGAAGAATCTCTTATGTCCAGTCATGTGACTAGATGCTCCCCTGTCGATGTGCCATATACTGTTCCCTCTGGTGCTTGCCATGCAAGCTATCAAGCAAAGCTCCTCATTGAAGTTCCTACTGAAATCCTCCACCTCTGCAGATCTAGCTATCTGAGTGTTACTTTTTTTCTTCCTGTGTGAGAACTGGGAGGCAAAGTGTCCTTGCTTGTGGCAGATAAAACACTTGACCTTTGAAACGTCAAGTTTCTTCTTGCCATCCTTCCTCTTTAGCTTACCCTTGCTCTTCCCTGTTAGGGCTAGAGCCTCCTCGTCCACAATCTTTGAGGTACTACTAGATGAGCCTGATCCTTGACCCATGCGGGTCTCCTCCTACACAAAGTCATCCCATAGTCTCTGCCAATCAGGGAGCTTCTCCCTAGCCACAACACCCTTGACAAAGGTGTCCCATGGCTTAGAGAAGCCATTGAGGGCTATCTGAACTAACTCCTCATCCTCATTCTTAGAGCCAAAAACTCCAAGCTATCCATGATCTGTGTGAGACTTGTGAGATAAGGCACCAATCCTTCTCCCTTGGACATCTTGGTGTTGTGCATCCTCTCTTGCAGCGCCATCTTCCGGTTCTCGTTCTTGCTCTGGTACAGACTTTCCAAAGCCTTCCACATCTCTAATGCAGTCTACTTCCCAGAAAGGTGAGGGACTATGTGGTCCTTCACCCCATCCAAGATGATCAACATGGCTTTGGAATCAATCTTCTTCCATGCTACTAACTTTGTCGGATCTGTAGGTGCAACCTTCGTGGAGTCAATGTGCTCCTCTGCATCTCACGTCCAGGATCCTTGCCATCCTTTCTTTCCATGTAGGAAAGTTCTGAGCACCCTGGAGTCTATCGTCAACTCTCAACTGCACAACCATACTGAAGTGTACCTGTCAAACCCTAGATCTGCAATCTAGGTTTGTGTCTTCAACTAGATTTGCCCCTGATCTATCACTGTTGCTACAAATCTCTCAGCTTTAGCTCACCAGAGCTCTGATACCATGTAAATTTTCCTTTAATATTCAAATTAGGGCTAAACAGTGTATTCAAAGTTTCTACTGATAACGGCACATGAATATCCTTTACAATCATGCAGCGAAATATAAAGTACTGAGAAATAAATCACATCACATCACAATATAGACACTATTATTTTGGGTATGGAAANATGATAGAATGGGTAAAAAATTTTATTTCTATGAGTCTTGGCCTTCAAAATCAAAATTTTCAGCTTTCGGATTTAACTAAGTCTGTGGAAGTTTAGTTAGCTACCGAAACAGGCCTATTTCGGCAGCTAAGACGGTCTGTCAAAATTACTTTAGCTGCCGAAAATGAACAACATAAGGTATGATGGTCAGTTCTCTTCAGATCGTACAAATGACACTCACTTTCACGAGATCGACCTCATAACCGAATACAATTCACATGATGACATTCTGAGGATCACGTACAAGATGGATAACATCATAATGGAGCATGGTCTCTTGCTGGGCTCATTTGAATTGGCATCTAATTTCTCAAACGTTCCAAACAAAGCCAAGGTCCTGGAGTGTTTTCATGTTTTCGTGCAGTTGAAGTTCCTGTTTCAGCCAGGTGGTTTTCATCAGAGCCTCTCGAATGCTTGGTATGTTGAAAAAACTTCTTCCCATTTCGAATCCTAGCCGAGTGCTTAAAGAATGGTCTGTTAGTATCCCTGATTTTTAGCTGGAAGAAGTCACCTGTCAGTATTGGAGCTGTGAGTATCATTACAAGTCTCAGTTTCTAAACATCTATGCCTATGATCTCATACTGTTCTCTGTCACGTCTAATAACTCAAGTCTATGGTTAAACGTTCATGATTTGATTCCTAAATTTCAGCCACGAAATCAGTTCGACTAAAACGCCTCATTCCTACAATCTCGGGTTAAAACTCCAGTTGCTATGCCATGTGTCTGTTGCAATATGCCTTTGCTAATAACTGAGACTTGAAATGAAGGATATCTTTAATCAACCGAGAAAGTAGCTAACCTTCTGCTTCCAATGAGAGGAGCTCGGCGAAATATTAATAACATANTGAGACTTGAAATGAAGGATATCTTTAATCAACCGAGAAAGTAGCTAACCTTCTGCTTCCAATGAGAGGAGCTCGGCGAAATATTAATAACACAGACCTATAACAAAGGATTGGAGGAATTTTCTGCTGAAATCACGTGATTTTGCGGGGCGATTTCGACGGCCTTCCCGAGCCCTAAATTCAAATCTGAAAGCACCAGTAGATAGCTTATGATCTGTAGATCAAAATCGACTATTTGAACATGCAGAATGGACANAATCTGAAAGCACCAGTAGATAGCTTATGATCTGTAGATCAAAATCGACTATTTGAACATGCAAAATGGACATTGGACGGCTGAGAAAATTGATTTTTTCCAAAGGCAGTTTTTTTAGGAATTCTACAGGTTTCGGCAACTTAGGCAAGCCTCCAAGAGCTCATTAGCTGCCGAAAAGGCTGACTTTCGGCAGCTAACGCATGAAACTGGCAGAAGGCTTAGCTGCCGAAAGCCTGTTTTCACAGATCGCTTAAGTTTTTGCCCAGATCGTGGATTTTCTAGTTGGAATGGCAGGAGGCCGAGCAGAATAAGCAAGTTATGAATTATGCTACCATTATCTACAGGAGGTTTGTGAAAAATGAAAGTCAAAGTGGGTTGGTTGCTATATTTTAGCATCTTTTTAAGGCAACAGTTCTAGGATCGACTGCCACATCAGCTAGGTCGAGTCTACACGTACCTAATCAAAGCCACTGAGCCTTGGGAGGCTAACTTCACTTCATCAACCATCGAGCACTAGAAAGAAGACCAACTCATTGTCATTTCCTTGATTTTAGGGATCAGTCCCTATCTTTTTGCATTTGCTGTCCAGTTAGTGTTTTAGTTAACTCAACAGATCCATGTTTTTAGGATCTGTAGACTATTTTGTAAAGGCTATAAAGCCTAAGTACTGAGGCTGAGCAGAGGGTTCA
>LPNX010778360.1:151004-232105 GCA_001517045.1 Pseudotsuga menziesii | reverse complement strand
GAATCCTTGGCTTGATAGGCACCAATCAAAACCTGGCATTATAGCAAACTGTGTGCAACCCAGGCAATTTTTTCTATTCACTTGCGATATATTAAGAAAATATCACAGTTTTTTTGAAATTATCATGATATTATCAGCAGGCTTAAAGATTGCAATATTTTAGGGCAATATTATCGCCGGGCTGAACAAATCGTGATGTTGGGCCTTGGCGATAATATCATGATATTTGATACACTGGTTTGAACAATCTAAACTACTAGAATAAGATAAAACATCCTGTGAAGATACCATTAAGTATCTTCTTTCTGTTGGCCAAGAGTTAAAGAATTTGAAGAATAAGATTTTAAAAGGTCTCCCATTTTCAGGATAAGTATAAAATGAATGTACGTATACTGCAACATATATTGGAGAAACTGATATTCCAATTGACAAAAAAGACAAAAAGAACAAGGGAAAAGGGAGAGTTGAGGTTAGATATCAATATGACCATAAAAAATTAAACAGAAACATATTCTAAATGTTATTTACTCCTCTTGGAAAATGCTCTGATAGGGAGTTAATATGCTGTATTAATGCAGGGCTGCCTACAAAACAGCTGCCCACGAGCTGGCCGATACGCTGTGCTGCCCACGAGTTATACCCTGTGGGCCGATACGCTGTGCTGCCCACGAGCTATACCTTGTAATGCTGCCCGATACACTGTGCAGCCTGTGCTTCGATATCCCACTGTCCCTCCGTCGATACCCAGGGCCGAGGGCAATGAAAAATAAAAATCAAACTTGTTACTTCACTGATCAATGAATATTGCATATAGTTACAGTTTGGGGGGGTTTTAAATAGCAATGCAAACTCCACGATTTATGCCACATTGCCACGGCCCACGATTTAGGAAAAATTTATAAAATTTGTAAATTGTCGTACCCCAGGCATACCCAAAATCGGGGTACGCCGTACCATTTTCTGAAAACGTACCCTAAATTTTTTTACAGAGTACCCGGTACGTCATTAATGCTCACGGTACGTGAGGGTACGTCTGGGTACATACCATTGCCGTACCCAAGTACCCGGTACGTGTACCCGACCCCTCGGTACGCGTACCCATGCAACACAGCTTTAAAGAAATGACGCAGATAACTCAATAGGACAAGTCCTCTTGAGAATCTTCGCTAGCTTTGGGGCAGCCAATAAAAAGCACTTGATTTGCTAAATAAAAATTTTAAATCAAAGAAAATAGTTTTATCTCAAGCCTTAAAATTTAACAATAAACGAGACTTGCATAAAGAACCATAATTATGATATGATTGTAAGTGAACCTGATAAAAAATATCCTTGTCCTAATGGTATCAATAAAATTCCTTATCCAATCCTTAATCAGGCTGTGTCGGCTCAATGTGTGGATACTGACCTTGCTTCAAATTTTACAATCATTCCTGGAATTCAATTGAAAACTTTTTTTCTCATCAATTTCCAAGATCAATTCTAAGTCACCTAGGAGAAAATTTTGAATCCTCCCTCCCATCCCGACTTTTCGAGTCTTCTTATATGGGTTTGTGTTCTAATCAAGCTGTTACTTTTAAAATTTTCAGTCAAGAGTTTGAGCATGGTCACATAATTGGAGAAAATGTGCTTCATTTCCCTTCTCGGTCATCTGTTATGAATAATATTTTTCAATTTATAAATCTTTCTTATGGGTGGTTGGAGAAGGTGTATAAAGATCAATTTCATCTTTTCTCCATTTTTGAGCAACAAATGAGCTTGATCTCATTGTCAGTTTCATTACATTACAACTTGTCCCCATTTGTTTCGTCTATTTTTCCTGGAGTAAATATAATTGAATGTCCTAGTAGGGTAGAGGAGTAAACAAAGAATTGTTTGGAGTGGCCGAGTCATGACTCATATTGTCTTCTTCCATCAAGAACGAGCTCGCATTCTTTTTATGATCCTATCAGTATCTTAATCGATGAGGTTCTCAAAAGTCAATTTCAAAATTGGCATGATTTCATTCCAGATCTTTGTTTGAATTTCAAACAGCAAGTCAGAATGGTTTCAATTTTCATTTACATTACTTCAAAGCCATCTCTGGCTTGTTGGGTCATTAACTGTACAGAAAGAACAATAGATCATTTTAGCAAGTGGTTACATTGGATCTATCACTTTACTTAGCACTTGCCTAATTGGTTAGAGTAGGGTAGGTAGGATTGAATAAGCTCTTTTGAGAATTAATTAAGTCTCTCTTTCTGAGTGTTGCATGTGTCTTGAATCTTATAAGTCTCCTAGTTACCGAGTCTGGTTTGCGCATAGTTATTTCTGTATTTAAATTGTTTAGAGTAGAATTTGTTTTTCATCATTTTATTTTCCAGCATTACTTCAGTCAATATATTTTTTCGCATATATTTTTCCCATACATGTTGCTCTAGTATTTCTTGCTTCCATGTGTGCAGAAAAAGGTAATACCAAGAGAGGAAGTAGAAAGTTGGAAGTGTTGGATTGTTTGTTACTGATGGTGTTGCGGACCATAGATTTCTGAGGTTCTCAAGCACTCTCTTTATTGGAGCACTTGTCCCAGTTGGAGCCAGATGTTATCACATATACATTTACAGCTGGGCTATCATGATGCAGCATATAGATTGATATCTTTATTCTTCTGAGCTTTTAATTTACATGGGGTTTTAGCATGGATCATTACAACCTTAGCCATTCCAGAGCCTTGATCAGCAAAGTTTCCTTGCCAGGACTGAGATCCATTGGTCCATTGAGATGCTTTCAGTGATGACCTAGTTCATTTGAGCAAAGTAGCAAATCAGATATGTTACACACAGTTACAGAGGGGCCTATCAGATAGAGACAGGTATATATGGTGAGATCAGGTATATGCTTCTATAGTTTGATTTTGCTCTGTGATGTATATCAAACACCTATGCTTGTCTTGTTAGGATGATCATGGTGACCTATGCTTATATATGTACAAATGCTTGAACTTGTGCTGAGACTAATCAAAGGACTTGGTGTTGAAGATTGTTGCTCATGCCATGCTTATAGAAATAGGAAACCTTAGTGCTATGTTGGTTTCATTTGTCATTTGTCCTCATCCATCCAGTTCATCTGTTGTTGAATTTTATCCCATGACTTAGATCAATTGAAACTTGTGAGATTGAAGATCATATCCCCATCTTGACCCCTGTGCATGATAGACTCCATGTGTCTTTGGCTATGAAGTATGTGGATTGGCCAGTCTGGCTAGGTTCACCGGGTAATTCTCCTTTATTCCTCAAAACAAGTGTTCCTTCAAACAGTGTTGCTAAACACTAAAGCATCGAAACACATAAAAGCTATATCTAAATCATGCAAAGTAAATGTTTAAAAATTAGTTAGTGGCCAAGGGGTTGAGCACTCATTCTTTGCAGAATGTAAGACTCATCTGCCCTCCACAAGAGCGGCAGGGAGAGGCAAACCCGTCGAGGATATGGACTGCTCGCTGGCAGTGGGGCTAGGACTTAATCATTTATTGAAGCCCGGAAGGCTTTCCAGGGCACCTGCTCTTGTAGCCTATCTACTATCTTATAATAATGTGAAAGTATTGAAAAAGGTCAATGGTCAAAGGATGAGCACTCACTCTTTGTATAGTGTTCGGCTCATTTGCCCCACAGGGCAACAAGGTGAGACCAGCCTGCAAAGATTGTGTCTTTGTTAGTACTGGAGCTCAAAAGACTTCTAGGGCACCTGCCTTTGGAGATTGACCTGTATTGTGAAAGTGATGAAAAGGAAACATTGCTAGAGCCTGAAGGAAATAAACCCAAGTACTTTATCCACTTGTGAGACACCACCATCCCCTATTGCTATATGTCATGCATATGTCACTTTGGTTGAGTGTATTGGTTATCATTCGGAGAGATCACATAGTCAAAGTCAGTCAAAAGTCATTCCCCTTTGCCTTAGCCTTGTTTTCCATCCTCACACAGCAATAACACACTGTTTAAACTTTGTAAGCATGACATGAACAAGCAGACTTCCAAAAGGTTCTGAGACTTTTCAAAGGCACGGGTATATCTTACTTGCTATTATTATTGATGTCACCATGATTATGAATAACATGATTTAAGTTTGGTTTTGATATACACCATTGGAGCATTTCTTACCTTGGAAGCATGCAGGATCATATGGGTGTAGTTTCTCACCTCCAATTTGGGTACTTTGACCTGGTCAACCCAGTTGACAAAGTCAAACACGGTTCCCAAGGCAGTGATTCAAAAAAAACTGTAATATCCCAAATCCCGATATTTTCTATTTCTAAGCAAAAAGGCTGATACAACTGGGCATGCAAACTGCCATGCAAAAATCCCTATTTTATAGGAAAAATTAGGGTTAGGGTTTGTGAGATAGAATGAACACTTACCACTGATAAGCCGGCTGGACTGCTCCACAGAAAGTATGCAAGCACTGAGAGCTGGATCGGAGATGAACTGATCTCCTCTGCTTGCGGTGAACCTCCAGCAGCAAGACACCCAGTCAGAAAAGGGTGACGCCCTCAGGGAAGGAGGTGTTCGATGGAGCTGCGGATTTGCAGGGCTAATAGCCTTTCCGTGCCGGAGAGAATGCCTGATACAAGAGTGATTTCTGAGTCCTCTAGGCAGAATAGCGACTTGCTTCTGAGAGACAGCTGCTCACGCCCCTGGAATCCCGAAACTGCTGATAACTGTTCCGGATGAGCACGGATGGATCTAATAATCACCAGGTACCGGAGTATGATGCTGATGATGAGAATGGTGCCTGAGTTTCGAAAGGAAACTGAGATCTGAAGGCCCCACAGCTGATTAGGGCTTTCCGGCTGAAAACCCCCCTTTACGGCTGCACACATGTCCCTGCAACGATCTATAACATATGCTAGATAACTGATGAATGAATGAAGAACAAGTGGTGAACCAGTATGGCTTACCCTGAATAAGACTAGGACAGATGTTTCACTGTCGAAATCCTGTTAGCTGAAGACTCCGTCTCCAACCCCAACTGTTGTGCTGCACGCTGTGCTGCTATTCCAAGAGCTCCGAAAATAATCATAATCCAAAGTGAAGTCTCCTCTCGCTTTATCCTCTATTTATAAAGTTCAATTGCGCAAAACCTAATCTTTGACCTAATTAGGTCACTTTATCTTCTAATTTGCCGTTGACTTGCATGCATGCGGATGGAGACTTAAAGAGTGCATGCATCATTAAATAATGCTTGGATGGCATGCACGAAGGTGGCCTTTGGCCCTGGTGGCCCTTCTTAACCAAATGATGATGCCCTAGATCTTCTATGGATGGCATCAGTCCTCAGCTGATTCCCTAGCTGTCAGTAACCGCTCGAACCCACAGGAATCACATAGGTTAGCGGTTTTGGGCCTCAAGGCCTAATTGGAAGAGGACATTACAACAACATTGCTTATATTTGTTCCACACATGCCCAGGACGAATACTGTGGTTTCAGTTATGAGAGTTTCGCCCCAAATCTCATGATCAATGATTATTATCACTTTATTATAGGGCAAATGATCAATTTTTATTACAGATGGCAATGATTTGGTTCTCCTAGAGCATTGCAACATGCTAGAGGGTATGAGTAGTCACTTATACCATTCTTTTGTGTCTTCGGATCAACCAGTACAGTCACTTTTCCCCAGTTATCAGCCTGGAAAGAGTTATGATGATTTTTATCAGATTCAAAGGATGTACCACCATAAATGAACTAGAGAATTCATTGAAAAAATCGATTTGGCCTGTTGGGTCAGGGAAATGGCTTGGAAATTTATCAGATGATGTAGTTTGGCTCCCCAGACAGTTCTTCAACAGTTTCAATCAACATTGTTGTCCAGATTATTATATTTTTGGCTCAGTCAGTGAGGACGTCCCCCAAGGGGTGCCCCTCAACTTGACTAATTCATGTATTACATTGTTATATCATATGTTATGAGCTTGTAATGGGGCCTAGGGTGAATAAAGCCCCTAGTGACCCCCTTTTGATGTATTATCATGTTCACATCTTATGTTGTGTTTTATTTTGTCTTAGACAAGGTGTCATTGGGAAAAAAGTGCGCCCCCCTTTATCTAGTCAAGTTGATCCATGGAAAATTGATATCCACCATTGATGATGTTATAATCTCGGCTGTCAGATGTAAAAGTAAGTTAGGGTTTGCGTCTCTCAAAATCTATATAAAGACGAGACCCCCTCCCCCCCCATTGTATCCCATCGGGAAATTTGGCACCATTGGCTCTTGAAGAATAATAGAGAAAATCTTTTTGGGATCTCGTCTTTTGTGGATGATTGATGAATGTTCTTTGTAATTGCCTGACATTATTTCTCACTTTCATTGGGGATCATTAGTGAATCTGTGCCATATTTTTTCCTGGATCCATTTGTTTGACAGGGAAGTCGATTTGGAGAGGGCGCACCTGTGGGAGACGTCCGCCTTGCTCTGCTTTCCGGGTTGATGGATAGAGGGAGTATTTCTATCTTATGATTTCTTACTCTCTTATTTGTTTACTTCTCGTCGGCATTCCTCATTACTCTTGCCAATTCTCATTGTTATTTGCATGGTTTGGCAGGAGGGAGGGCGCATTTGGCTTCCTTGGGCGTTTCAACAAAGTTGGATTTTCACCATTTCTTCACTTGATCTATGCAGAAATAATCTTCGTCGCCTTAGCATTCATCCTCGGAAACATCAAGTACGTTTCTCCCAAGTAATATCTATCTTTTCTATTTGTATCTAATTGGGGCTGCATTTTCCTTTCATCAAACCCTCATTGAAAACCCTCATTTCTTAGATCTGTAGGTTCTAGTTTGCGGCGGGATATAAAACTCAAAACCCACTTCGGATTTATTATAAAACCCCTAAGTCTTAATTTTCATCATCATCAGAGTCCATTTGCCCATCTTAAGCACTGGTCTGCTTTTTAGGGGAAGACGCCCTCCTTGGGAGTGGGTATTTCTGAAACCGCAAACTAGGTATTGTTGGTTTTACTTTCATTTGTTAATCTTACATCCAGCAATCAATCTGAGTATCCAATTTCACTTAATTTCACCATTTTGCCCTAGATTTCATTTTTTTGCTTAAAACCCTAGGGTAAAAATAGGGCTTTTTACCTAGATGCTCGAAATCTCTTAGTAATTGTTTTAAACTCTAATTAATTATCCCACTAAGACATTCCACCAAGATTTCATTGATCATCTACTCAGTTTCCTTATTTTAGGGCTATCTTGGTCATAAGGACGCCCCTTGTGCCTAGTATTTTCACTAAGTCCAAAGTGTCAATATCCTTCATTGGTGTAACATCTGAGTTTGTTTAGAGGTCTTGGATATCGTAGGTCACGAATTTAGTTTCCTTTCCTCTAGCGTCCCGCATGGGATCATCTTACGAGGCAACTACAAGATTCGTGATAACAAGATCTAAAGCATTTTGAGAACAAGTAACCAAAAAACTTTTAAAATAAGGAGAAAGAGAGAAAGATAAGGCTTTGTTGTGGAAAGATTGATTGAAGAAGAGATAGAACAATCTTGTTCGAAATCCTTTCCACACTTGGCAACCTGTAGCTAATCAAAAAAGAGCTTGCCAAATAGATTGTGAGATCCATTAACATAAATATAAAGAGATCATGAAAGCATGCTAATAAACTTATTAAACAATGCTAGATCTAAATCCCTAGATATAAATGAGTAAGAGAATCAAGTAATAAACTTATTAAACGATTCTCTCCTATCAATTGAGAACAATTCTTTCAAGGCCAAACTCACAAATCAAGCAAACAAAAATTACCATAGATACATGTTACCTCAATAAAAATGTAACAATATTCATCCAACAATTGGGCAAGACACCATATAGCCTCCTAAGCTTTTCTTAATCCAACTAAAGATAATGAAATTATTACAATAGCAAGCCTCTCTCGAAGCATCTCAGACTAGCTTGGAAGAGAGAATGACAGCTTTATTTATAGCCAGAGCAGGCCCTGGGGGTCTACCTACACTGAAGATAGACTCGGAGTGTAAGTTGAGTTCCACTGAGTCAAACTGAGTTGAAGTGAAGAGGCAGTGCCACATCACCCAACCAACCACTCGATCTCAATGAAATTGGCATCAAAATATCCACATGTGCGACTTGAATGAAGGTTGGTATGAAGTGTGTTGACGTCATCCTCCTCCACAGTATTCGCTATCTCCTTCTTTAGCCATATGACATGATATAAATCACTAACCAAAGCTTATCCAAAGTTACTACATGAAGGGAGTCCACCCCACTCTCCAATCACTAGGTTGTTTGGTGTTTAGCATGAAGTTTATGAAGTTTGATGTCACCGTACAATTAAAACCATTCTCCACTCTTTAAATTATAACCAAAGTTTAAGTTATAACATGGAAGAGGGTCACATGCCTTATGGGGGACCCATGCCATGTCAACCCAACACTTTTTATTTTAATTTTTCTACTTTTTCAACTTTGTCCACTTGTGCCAATCTGATGCACTTTAGCAATACAACGCCAAAACGATGCTCTGTTAGCTGAATAATGCTTCACAAGATGTTTCGACCGCCCGAATCATATGAAAAGTGACCTCTAGGATAAAGAGGACGCTCTGAGTCTGAAAACAAACATCCTGCACCAAAAACAGACTCCAAACCTAACTTTTATTACATTTTTAAGTTTTTTAATTAGACCAGTAAAAAATGGCCTAATTTTGCGGGAAAATTTTATTTTCTCGGAATCAGATGAAACTCTAGGGAACCTAGCATATGTCCATACGACTCAATTCGAATTCCTAGCATGTTGAAAAACACTGACACGGAGGCTCCAATAACCTCCTAAGGCCTAACCACCAAGACAACTACCCAAACTTTGGAGGTGTGAATGAAAAAACTCAGAAATTATTAGTCGTTTGTTCAACAACCAATAATTACCAAGGGAAAAACACCATGGGCTAGTCGGCTTGATGCTTAAGTCTAGGAAGTCAAGCCTTTTATAAAAATTGATCATGCTAGCACATTTTTTACAATCTCCCCAAGGGGGTATGAACATGTGTTACAAAAAAAATTCAAAAAACTCCCAGAAAAAGCTTGGCGGACTTCTGAACTCTGAAGAATGAACAAGTACACTTGTTCCACTTCGTCGTCTCGCTTGAAAAATCCACCAAGTACAACTTAGGTGGTAACAGTGCCTAGATCTATATCGGTTCCTTGTCAAATTTCTCCTTGAGATGTTTAATTTTGTTGTGATACTTTTCTCAATTTGTTGATGTTTTGCTAGTTTGTTGATGTTTTGATGTTTTCAAATTGCAATAGAAATTATGCATTTGCATTTCACTTTGATATTCCTTTGTAGTAATTACTATACGACAATTGTGGCCAACAAAAATTTTATTTTCATAGGTCAACAAATACTTAAACTCCATTGCACAAAAAGGAAATTTAGTTCACAAGGTTGAATCATTTGTGGATTTCATAGTTCACAACTTACTTCAAATTGAATCTTCAACATTGTGATTTTTTTATAATTAGGGTGGACATGTATGATCCCACGAAAGATGTTATGGCTTGATGGTGACTTTTGACCCTTTATTTTGGACAAGATAATATAACCTTATAGTATAGGTAGTAGGTACAATTATATATTTTTTCTTTCAATAAATTCCTAAGGCATTAATATATACCCATGTCTTATGTCTGAGTTATTGAGTGGGGCTCCTTGTAAGTTATTAAACCCTTAGAAAAATTATTATTCTTCCCAAGTAGCCACTATTATGGAGAGTGGCATATTAAATGAACTGAACCACGATAGCCTGAAGATACCCATGATGAAATGAACCATGTTTTTGTAAGGTTCATGATGGTTGACGGCTTGGCAGTGGCCTGATCCAAACAAATCCATAAGATGATTGTCACCTCTTATCCAAGATCTCTTGACATTGATCTCCTATCTGACAACATAAAACAATTTGACAGTGATCCCATAGAATTTGATGACTAGCGGTGTGGTTAACAGAATGCAACTCAGCACAGTTATACCTATAGAATGCACCTTGCTTCTCTCTGCCCAATTAGTATTAGGTCATGATGTTTATGATGGCTAGCTTTAGAAGCCATGTATTCAGATGTCAATGTTGATACGTTGAACTTATGCTTAGCCTGTTTTTCATTTGTGTTTACTGCAGCCACAGTTTCACAGTATGAAAAAGACCGAACTTATCATTCAATGCCTCTTTTGTCCCATGGACCAAAGAAACTTTTTTGCATATTAAATTAATTGAACCATGATAGCCTGAAGATATCCATGATGAAATGAACCATGTTTTTGTAGGGTTCATAACGGTTGACGGCTTGGCAGTGGCCGAATCCAAGCAAATCCATAGGATGATTGTCACCTCCTATCCAAGATCTCCTGAGATTGATCTCCAAACTGACAACATAAAACAATTTGACAGTGATCGCTTAGAATTTGATGACCAGCGGTGTGGATAACAGAATGCAACTCAGCACAGGTATACCTATAGAATGCACCTTGCTTCTTTCTGTGCAATAAGTATTAGGTCATGATGTTTATGATGGCTAGCTTTAGAAGCCATGTAGTCAGAGATGTCAATGTTGATTCGTTGGACTTATGTTTAGCCTTTTTTTCATTTGTGTTTACTGTAGCCACAGTTTCACAGTATGAAGGAGGCCGAACCTATCATTCAATGCCTCTTTTGTCCCACCAAAGAAGCTTTATTGCACAGAGTGTTCTGGAGATGCTGCAATGCCACCCTTGTCTTGTACAAGGTGTTAAACCAAATAACTGTTTGAAGTTTTAAATTCAACAAATGGAAGGCAATGCCACAAGTACATATACAAAGTCACTTCTAGTAGTCATATCACATATGCCAAAATGCTTAATGCTGACAAAATAAACTTCAACACAAAATATCTGAAAAATACTATTAGTGAGTATGTTGAAAGATAAATAAAATTTCCAAAATTTTAGTTGTGTTATCAACAGCAGAAAACATGATTCAAATGAATGGCAAATTTTACAAAAAGTACAAAGATATCAGAAGTCAACATTGTTAAAGATATGCAGATAAGCATTGTAAGATACAAAGTAATATAGTAAAGACATTTTACCGGTGAGGAACAAGCAGGGCAAACATATCCTGCTGGAGCTGTGTGCGGAGGAAAACTTTGGAGATGTGACACAAAACAGTGTGTATGCACAACATCTAAATTCAATTGCAAATCCAATAGTCAGGAATTTCCACAATCAATAAAACCAGATAAAAGCAATGAAGATCCATATGCACCATTAAATGAATCATAAAGATATTGGCAATATTCCATATCCTATTCCAAGGAAGGTTGGTCTTACGTAAGCAACCCAGTCGAGTAGTAGAGGCTCCATCATCAAAGCCTAATTGACATATTTTGCAGGCAGTAGGCCAATCATAATCTCCATCTATCACCCACTCTGAGTAAGTCCGGACCTATTAAATAGCATAAAATATTTTACAATTTCTTAATTTCATATCATTCCCAAAAAAATATAAATTATGAGACCAGTTTGAATAGCATAGGAATAAATTTGCATTACTGCAAACATAGATTGACTGAAGGTTTTATAAATAGGAATTCAATGACAGCCATGTGACATTACACCTTGTTAATCTAATCAAGGCCTTGCCCATATGCCCATAATCATAATAAAAGAATAATTACCTCCTCTATATAAAACCTAAATGGATTTAGAGTTCAATTAATTTCAGCTTAGCACCATGAGAAGTAAATATTATACGATGTATCCTGCAGTGGTGACCTGAGAACATAGATGATGTTCTTTTGGTCAATAAATCCTTTTAATTAAAAGGCTTGATTTCACCTCATCTATATAAACAACAGGTCCCTGATTATATGACACCTTGAGGAAAATTTAACTTTTACATCAACATCCTTCAATAAATAAGCTATTCAACTAGATAGAAACTTATTCATTGTTTGATAAAGTACTGGCCAACAGACTGCTTATGAACATAATATCAGGTTTGAGAAACTGAAAAACAAATGTTTGCATGTGTACGTATCTTTCAAGGAAAACCTCATGGGACCTCACCCCCCTTCCCAGGAATATCCCAATAGAGAGTGGCAAAACCACCAGCCACATAGCAGCTGGTAACCCCAAGGGACTCAACCAGATCTGAACCTGTGGCCTATAGCCTCCCTCTTGACAACATGCCTTTGGCAGATCACTCAAGTAATGGAGACAACCCTCAGGGGTATTATATATAATTATATATAAGTGCCAAGGGTTAGCTCTCTCTCTCTCGGGTTAGCTATCTCTCTCTCTATATATATATATGTATATATATAACATTTTGAAATGTCCAAATTCAAATATATTCCAAGCAACTTCTCAGATCCCAACATATTTTTTACCATGGGTCAGATCCCAACATATTACAAACCTTACTTTTGGGTTTGTAATATGTATATATAAACTGGGATATGCAAAGTTGCTTGGAACATATATATGTGTGTGTGTGTGTGTGTGTGTTCAAATTCAAATATATTCCAAGCAACTTCTCAGATCCCAACATATTTTTTACAACTGGCCAGGTCCCAACACATTACAAACCTTAGTCTTGGGTTTGTCACAGATGCAAATAGGTTTTAATTATTTTAATAAACTAAAGCTTAACATTGAATCGAGAACTAGATATCCATTCTAATCCTGAAACATAAGAATGCCATGTCAATATATAATATTAATGATAAATGAGGTTGCCAATACATTAAAATTTAAAATTCTTTTTTTCTAAGTGTGATCTCTTACAATTCTTAGCCCCCAAAATAAGTATAAAATCTATGTTTTATATATGGAGTCGCTTGTAATTTTAAACAATAGTAGTTGTATGTTCATGCACCCTACAAATCTTAGCCCCCAAAATAGTTATTAAATTCATGGTTTATATAGGGAGTCACCTGCAATTGCAAAAACCCATAGTTATATGTATATATATATATTTATGGAATTCAGAGTGAGGTGTCACAGAAGAAGGTTACAGTCTCAAGTTCCGATGGAAGAGAGTGAGTCTCTTCTGAGTACTGGCAGGAGGCTCAGCGAGTATGAGCGGACCAATGCTCAAGATTGGATAATGGATTCTCATAGGAGCTCAATGTTCAGGGTGGCTGCCAGGAGGTTATCTTCATATTCAACTTTAGTGCAGGTAGCAGCGTTAGTTCCAAGTTCAGAAGGAGCTCCTACTGCGAACGGTGTAATGGATTTGAGGATGGGACCTGATGATGGTGATGGCAGTGAGTACCTCCCTCGCTAAGAGGGAGCGTTAGCTATTTTAGCTCTAGAGGCACTACGCATAGTTTTGTCTTGTATGCGGTGTTAGAGATTTAGCTCTGGAGGCACTCCGCATGTTTTTGTCTTGTATGCGGAAGTGACCATGCACTAGCTACGCTACTTTACTTTGTAATGTCATTTTATAAAGTTTAAAGTGACTCTTATGTAAATGGGACTTTTTTATAAAGTATTCCCTTGTTTTATTTTTATCAAGTGACTTTATGAGATAAAGTACACTTGTTTCATAAAGGAAAAGATGACTTTATTAAAATTAAATGCAACCACTTTTGGGGGGAAATTTTCTCAACCCTTGATCTTGAAAAGGCAAGATCTAATCTTGGCCTTTGGATTTAAGGAATGGGGAAGGTGAAACGTCACTCTCAAGTTATAAGGGAGATCCTAGGGTAGTGTGCAAGAAAAGTTGAAGGAAAGCATTTCCAAGAGTGTGCATTTTGGCTGGGTAGTTTGCGGAGAGAGGGAACTGCTATTTTTCTCAAGTGGGCACGAATCCCAAGGAGTTGGGCGCGTTTCCCAAGGCATTTATTTATGCTGAGTTGTATTGTTCCACATAGTCCATACGATACAGCAGTGGCACGAATTTTGAGAAAATTTCTAGGCACGATTTTCGAGAAGAAAACCCATTCTGGCCACGGAAATCTGTAAAGTCCATACTGTCAACTAGGCACGAAAATCGAGGTGAGCACAAAAATCAAGGAATTTGGTACATTCATTTATTACTGTAATAAATGTTGTTGTAAATTAATTTTTTCCTGATAAATGCTCCAATAAAAATTTCTCTTGGACTGATTTTCCCAAGGGTGGGGTTTTTCCAGGGTCACATTGACCAAATTTCTATTGTTTTATGGGTTTGTTGCCAACTATATTGTAAAATAGTTAAACCTCCATTGAGCCGCCAGTGTTTGAACATGTCAATGTTCATTTCCAGAGTATCAGGGGTTCAATTTGAAATAACTAGCCAGTTTTGGCTAGCCAGTTTTATTTTTCTGTTGAAATGACCATGGCCCCGCGGGGTTTGTAATAAGTGTGCTAGTAGGGTTTGAGTGACTCGGTCCTCCTTGACTTGGCTATCAACTTAGGTATTTCAGGGATTTTTTTGCCCTTGTCAATTATGCTTTGCCTATAGCTGAACAATAATCAACGAGGTTTTCTCCCGCTTCCTCCAAAGCTGGAATGCCCAATTTTGAAAGTTTGAGCCTTGGGAGGTTATTAGAGTCCAACTGATGTATATGAACCTACTAGATACCATGTATGTCTTAGATTGTCATTTCCTAGGTCCCTCATCCATTAAAAACAATGTCCAAAAAAATTTTACCGGACACATCGGATGAGTTTTATTTTTTTTTATTTTTTCCAAATATTTAATTGGAAAAAATCAAAGTTGTAATATGTCAGTCATCCGAGGGTGGATTTCAGAGATTGAAGGCTTGAGTCATAAGCCAAAAATCACACATGAACCCTGCACCAACTTATCCTAAGTTTCGGACGTTCATTAAGCCTCATAATTAATAATTTCTCAAAAAAGTCATTTACAGAGAAATTATTAATTAAAATATTAAAAATGAATATTTTGGAGATAATCCAAATCTCTCCAAATTAATCCAAAATGAGTAAAATAAAAGGCTAAATTGCATGGCACAGGGCATTCATGATGATTCCAATCAACTTCAGTGAACTATCCAGTCAGCACAAGTCAAACTCCAATTGAGAATTCGCCTTCCTTCATTAAAATCACGATTTAGTGAGGCAGATGGCTAATAAATGGAAGGTTTGAGTTTCATTAAATAAAAGGTGGGCGCCCTCCTTGTTTTGTGGCCACCTCATGGGCTTGGCTCCCATTGAACACGAGTTCCATTGATTGTAACTTATACTTGATCTCCCTTGATGGTTCATGCCTTCTCCTTGAGAGCTCACGTATTGTACACTTGGCAATCACGTATTAGCATGGTGAGAGTTCCACAGTTGGAGTGAGCGGCGCCTTGCCAAGGTGGAGGCCACCTCCCCACTCTCCATCAATGTAAACTCGAGTTTATGGGTGGATCTACACAACAAGCCACCAGTTGATTGGATCTTGATTGGATTTTCGAATTAGGTTATGTGCCATTGGCTCCCTCTCAAGCAAATCTGAATTTGGCTTAGGATGGCTTCTATTTTTGTATATATAGAGGTGCTTGGCTCCTTGTTCAATATGGAAAATTTGTGCAAGTACACCCTGGAGAAATTTGTAATATTGTTTGAATTTGAATAAAGCAAAAGACTTTGGAGGTCCATGTGGGAGCTCTGTGTGCCATGCTTCATCTTGTTTAAGGTGATACCATTCTTAGCTCATTTCTTTTGATTCTTAAGTATATGATCTTGTGACTAGAGAGATAACAATCTAGCACAATATTATTTGATCTATGCTTTTCTCTTAAGTTTTGTGGCTTTCAGGTATTCTCCCAAGTACAAGAGTTTTTGTTTGGTTTATGCATTCATCCTACAAGTTCCTAAAGGAGGCTTCTACTTTAAGAAATCGAGAAACGAAGGACTTGCTTGCCTCATCCATCAAACAACAAACTTCAAAAAAAAAAATCTTGGTTACCTTGGTTACTACAAAGCGGATCTACATTTTCACAGATTTTGTCCTATTGATTTGTTGTCCAAGTAGTGCAAATATTCTCAATTTATTCACATTTCTAGATCTTGCATTATGATTGGCTAAGTAGATCAAAGATTCATACTTTGATCTACTCGTTCGGTTTAGATCTGCTATTTTTCAAATCTTTAACTTTTACTAGATCTAAGATCCTAGTCTCATTTCAAACTTGTAAATTCATCATTTCTTCTACTTGGCTTGTTACTCTTTCATTTTCCTTTTTTTAATAAGTGCCAAATACCTCTAAGTTTTAACCCAAAACCATCAATTTTCTTGCCAAAGTTCTGTCTTGAGAAGTACTTTGGGATTCGATCCCAATTGCCACATTGTTTTGCGTGCCACTTCTCTTTCCCCACTGTTTTTTGCGTATTTCCAACTACCTGAAAATTTCATGAACAGTGTGAAAAAGTCAATTTTTTTACGTCTTTTTGCCTTGCAAAATGTGCACGAATTTTCTTGAAAAACGTGCAAATTTTCCACTTTTTAGCTTGCTGATTTTTCTGTGTTTTTTTCCATTAATTTTCAACTCTGGAAATTCATTTAAAATCAGTAATTTTTTCGAAAAATTTTCCAGAAATTTTTAGTTTTCAAATTTTTTCAACTTTTTCTCAAAAATAGTGCACTTTTAAGATAGCTGATTTTTCGCTGGTTTTTGGTAATTTTCTGTTATTTTCTAATTCTGGAAATTAGCCCAAAATATTCAAAAAAATCTTCAAAAATTTACTTCTCAAGAAATTCCAAGTTATTTCATTGAAAACCGTGCACTTTTCGTCATAAAAGGTGAACTTTTCTCTTCATTTCCAAGGTCTGATTTTTTGTCTTGTTTTCTTGTTTTGGGCTTTTTTTATCTTATTAGGAACTTATCATTTCATTCACTTTCATCTTTCCGAGTCGTAAGTTAAAATTTGGTTTCCTAACACTCTTACTAGCTATTGTTTAGAGCTCTTACTTACAGGTGAACGAAGAGCAAAATCAAGCAAAGAAAGAGCAAGCAAAGCTAGATCCAAAAGATTTAGAGCTAAAACGAAGAACCATACCAAGAAGAGGATCCAAACTCAAAAAATCATTCTCCTTTGTACAAGTCATAATGAAGCTTCAAGTTCTCTTGATTAGTCACTTTCTTCATTTTCAAAGGGCTAAATTCCCTCATCTTGTAAAGTATTAATGAAATAAGGCTAAGTGGGATAAGGCCTCCCATTTTTGCATTTCTTCCCCATTTGGGGAAGAGTGTTGTCTTGGTTAGTTTAGATCTTTGTCATATCTGTTGAGTATATTAGATTAATTTTTCCATCTTTTGCATTTAGAAATATTCTACTAGTTTAGTTTCATTTTGTTTTAGAATAGTAATTGCTAGCTTAGATTTACTTTCCACTAATTGCTAGTTTCAGTTTTACATTGTTATTTGTTGAGCTATCACTTGTGTTCCTTATTTGTAACTTGCATCTCATATAGTGTAAATAAGTCTCTCGAACCTATCGCAAGACGAGTCAAGAGCACTCTCTGTCGAAAAGCATTTTGTATGTTGCATTGCATTGCAAGTAGGTTAGATAAGTCTCTTGAATCAAGCCTTAAGGCAGGATCAAGAGCACTCTCTATCGAAGAGCATTCTTGTGTGTTCTAAATAAAATTTGCAACTCACCATCCCCATAAAATTGGAATTTACTTATTTTTACAGTGTGTATGCTCTACCCAATCAGGATACCCAGAAGCACTGTAGCTATTTAATTCACAGATATAATTCCAACTGCCGTCATAATAAAATTTACCACCCCGCATTTAGCGCAATATTCTAAGTGGCCAATCTCTTAGTGGGTACACTGGGTATCTCTCCTTGTTTCGTTAGAAAGTTATCGAACGCCTGACTGTAAACCGCATTGTCCAACATGTGCCTAAATGGAACCACTTGGAGTATTTTCGGTTATATTTCCAAGTGGAAATCCCCCTCGCCTAATTAACAAGATCATTCATAAAACGTATATTAAAATTTGACCAAGTGCATTTGCAAAACGATCTCACAAACATCCGAGACTTAGATTTTTAGCATCCTGACTCCATTTTTAGGCACTGGTCTGTTTATACTTCCATCATCTGGTTTGGACTATTTGTCCATTTGTTTAAGTTATTTTATGCGTGGATGCTTTAATATCTGTCTCATTATTTATATCGTGCTTTGCAAATAGCAACATGGATTGCGTAATTGGTATTTTTTATGTATATCAAAACTCCTAAACAACACTAATTCTCACCATTCATCTAAGAACACCTTAAAACAAAAAACCTTAGATAACCTTTTTAGGGACTACACCCCTTGGTTTCGTTAGGAGTTAGCCTAAACAGAGGAGCTGGGATCAGGAGACAGCACCTGGAACTTTGCTTGCCCCCAAGGCCACACATTTCCTGCTTAGGGAAACAACAGTCCAAAAGATTTATGCTAACGGTGTGCATTCGGCGGACAACGGGGTTTATCAGTCTGTTATTTTTTTATGTGATTTTCCGATGCTACAGACTTAGTTTCAGTATTTCATCTTGTTGGGTTATTGATTTAAATGCATGAGAGGTGTTTTTAATCATGACAAGTTTTAAGTCTGAAATCTGGGTAAACTACATGTTTGACAAAAGTCTGAAATTTTTGTCAATATTTCTACATGGTATCAAAGCTGAGGCTTTGTGATTACAGCTGATTGTGGGTACAACAGTAGTGTTGAGTTGTTGGGCAAGGGTTCTTGCTGTATTTTTTTTAACAACTTGTATATTGGAAGACCATATCTGGATATGACTTGCAGGTGGAGGAGAAAGAGTGAACTGCTTTTTTTGGTGGTCTATTTTTTTTCTTTAATCGCAAAGATGGTTGCTTGTATTAGATATGAGGATCGGTTGGATGATATTATGATCGTTTTTGCTATAACTTTGGAAAGGGATGCAATGATCTGTTTCTATGGCCTTTTGGATGAATCCGTAGATTCAATGGCAAAGTTTTTTGAGAGGTTTCTCCTTCGCAGGCATGATGGAACAGTTGATGAGATTGGGTAGCTTCCTAAAGAATATGATGCCCTCATCCCTAGGGTCCATCTTGAGCTTAAAGAACATACCATTGAAGATCCAATCAAGGAAGCACTACAAAGGCTTTCGGTTGAAGATATCATTGAAGAGATCTCAGATAGGGCTATAATAGAAAACATTGAAGATAAGAAGTTGCCCCAAGTTCCTGAACAACTTCATGCTTAAGATGTGGAATTGCCTCAAGTTCCTCATATTGAAGGTAATGCTATTGGTTCTGCAGATCAGCTTGAGTAGTTTGACAATGAAGGGTTGTATGTGAGCCCTATCAACCAGTGGATAGAGGCTTCTTGTGCACAGTTTGATTCTTCCTGGTATAATCTCTTGTTGCCTAACAGTCTAATGTTTCAATTCAGCTTTATTCATGAGCAGATTACAAGGCATAGTTGTTTTATGGCGAGTATATCTTTGTCTTTGTCTCTAACAAAGCACAGAAAAAGGAAATTTGGCATGGGAAAGATGCTGGAATGGCTCCACTAGTTATATGCATATACTTAACAGTTTCTAGATTCATTTTAAGTTAGTGTAGGTAGGAAGAATAAAGCTCTTGCATGAGCATTTACATTTCAATATTGTTTATGCCTTTTCTTTTCAAAAAATGTAATAAAGCATGATGTGAATTGAGCAATTCCCACTGCACAGATAGTTTGGTCTACGAATACTCAGAAATATTGAGGTTCTCGTGCGCTCTATCCAAGAGCACACATCCCCTCTGGAGCCAGATGTTACCACCTGAACGGTAACATGATGTTCAAGAATGATTTGAGGTTACACAGTATGTTGCAGGATAGCAATAGAAGGGACCATTCTGAGCTGACTGACACATACATGCTACTTCAGAGGTATATAACCAGATTCAAAAGCCAACAATGCTCAAAATATTGACAGAGTTCTGCCCAATGGATAAGGCACGAAGAAAGTTCCAGAATCATCCTTTTCATAAAGAAATAATGCTAGCAGTTACATTAAAGAAGAATGGAATGGCAAGTATCCAAATGATATTAGAAGGTTTATAAAAGGGCGATGTGGGGATGAAGGGTTCGTTTGCTACACGTGTGTCTAGGTCTTCTGACTTGTATCAGATAAATGCATGCAAGCCATATCATAGCAGCAATTTTGTCATTGCACACGATGGATTTACCTTATATGATCTTGTTGCATACAACTCCAAGCACAATGCATTAAATGGAGAAGATGGAAGGGATCGATGCAATGATAATTACAACTGGAATTATGGTTTTGAAGGCAAGACAAATAACCCTGCGATCAATGCTCTCCATTCACGTCAGATGAAAAATTTCCATTTGGCATTAATGGTTTCACAAGGAGCGCCCATGATTTTGATGGGAGATGAATATGCTCACAGTCGACATGGAAATAATAACAGTTATGGTCATGATTTTGCAATGAACAATTTCCAGTGGAATCAGCTAGATACAAGAAAGGAGAGCCACTTCAGGTTTTTTGCCGAGTCTGTTAAATTTCACCGACAGCATCCTCTTCAGGGTCGTGACACATTTCTAACCAAGGCTAATGTCACTTGGCATGAGACAAATTGGGACAATATTAATAGCAGGTTTCTTGCATTTTCATTGCATGAAATAAAATACGAAGGGGGAGATCTCTACATAGCTTTCAATGCACATGATTATTTTGTAAAATATGTGGTGCCTCCAGCACCCTCGGGCAAATGTTGGTATCGAGTAATAGATACCAACCTTCCATCTCCATATGACTTCGTGGTTGGAGGAGTTCCTGTTGACACTGAGAGGGGGGGTGAATCAGTGTGAAGCCAAATTTTATACCTTTCTTAGCTTATCACGGTTAGCTACCAATTCATCAATCCAATACTCTACCATAATCATTTCATAAACATCATTCACATAGCATAAGCATTTCATTCATAAAGAACCATAACACAGAAGAACACTACACCATATAAATTTGTAATCTTTTTATATTATTTTGGTCCGGCTACAACCGTTAGGCAAAATCAGCTCCTACTGATACATAGAGCACCTACTCTTAATCCAGGACCCTGCCTGGTTTTCTTAGACCCTGCTAAGAAGGGTTTGAGGTATCCTAACCTCAAAAGCAAGACAAGCTTGCTTTTTACAATACAGTATACTTGTGTCACACAAGAAATCTCTGACACATCAAAGCTGCTCATCTTCTCTGCCCATCACATCAACTCTGCTGTACCACTGCTCACTGCTGCTCATTAAACTCTGCTGTAACACTAACACTACTGCTGGCCATACATTCTTCACTCATCACCATCATGTCATGGATGCACTGCTGTAGGTGTATCACAAGAAATACTGTCATCATCATCATGGTCTGATCATAACTTGACAGAGCTGAGCATGTCAAATCTTCAAGGAATTTCAACTTAAACAACACTGCTGCAATAGTCTTCTCAGTCTTCTCTGTTCATCTTCTGCTGGTCATCATCAACGCTACTTAACATTTCTGCTCATCACTGCTGCTCAAAATGTTAACATGCCTTCCTCTGAGAGTCCATTCCATTCTGTTGTAGATGTATTATTGCCATCAATTCTCTTCACTGCTGAGAACAAGTTAGTTCATGACTAGGACATCAATGTAACTCTGCTGATGCCAAAAACTACTCATCAAATATGCTCAATTATCAATACACAAAGATAGATATTGCTTTAACAAAAGTTCATCAGTCATTAGCCCTCATAGTATCATCTTACTGCTGCTCTGTCCCAAAACTCATCTATTTGTTAAGGTCATTAGTTCACCCGATCTCTATCCTCTGTCAGTAAACTTCTCAGACCTCTGTGGATTAGGGCAAGTTCTTTGCAGCCCTCTCTTGAACCACAATGACTAGGCAATAACAGTATATGTATTATGGATAAAACATAATTAGTTCTCCACACAATCTTCTTCAGAAAACAAGATGCAAAATGACATAAACTCAAACCTGAAAGATGCATATAAGTAAGGCAGCCTGTGTATGCCCAAGACAGAGTTGAGGCTTTATTGTCATCAACATTAGATCATCAACCATGCACTAAAACACAGACTGAGACTTACCTCAGCTGCTCTGTGTGACTCTGCTCCTCTAACTCAGCTGTCAGCATCAAGCTACTGCTCATCTTAAACACTTGCACATCATCATAGGGTTTGCACAATCATCCACTGTTTGTTCTCATCATCATGTCTGAGTTGTGTCACCATTAATGCTATGGATGACCTTCAAGGTCTGTGCATCATTCTATTTGTATTATCCATTTCCTTAGGGTGTGACGGGCGGTGTGTTTCAGACTATGATCACTTTACCTTCTGTCAACTTTCTCACCACTGAGACTGTTGCAGCATTTTGAGACTGAGGATGACTGTGGAAGAACCTCGTAACTGTTCATTGCTTATTATCCTAGGGTTCCAAACCAAAAAAAAACTGTCAACTTCATCAAGATTAAAACTGTCACCACTTGACTGTCATAGCAATGATAGCATTAAGATGGTTCAGACTGTCATAACAATGATAGCATCAAAACCTCGTCCTGGACCTTGTTCTCTTCCAGTCTTTTAAAGACTCAAAACCCAAGCAACCATATTTCATATCTCTCTACAAAAGGTTCAATAGCAGCCACCAAATTTCATTGCATTTTATTGCTTTTTCTATTACACAGCTGTCAGAAAATAATTGGCTGCCTTTGTGATTACACTAGGCACTTCAAGAAGGCAGCGATGGCTGTCATTAGCTCTTCTATTACACAGATCGTGGCTCAATCAAGAAGCAACTCAGGTCATGGCTCAGTTTAACCAGCAGTATGGTGGTCATGGCCTGTTCAAACACGGATCAGCCCAAGTACATCATTCAGGTCACGTCCCAGCAGCACCAGCATCCTCTCAGCGGAGTCTTCAACAATTGCACTGAACAGATAAGTAAAGATTTCCAAAAATGTAAGATTTCCAAAAAAAACGAGACTGTCTTGACTACTGAAAAAAAAATCGGGACTGCTCCTTGATTGCCTTCTCCTCAGACAGCGAGAATTTCCAGATGCTGCTCCCACGAGGTTTCCTCAGTGCTCTCACAAAAATTTTCACCTCTTAAAGAGAAAACGTGATGCCCTTTTTATATAAATTTTTGACCATATTTTGAGGGCCGACGTGAGTTAAAAAATACAATTTTTTTTATGGGCCGACATTACATTTTTACCTCTGAGCCGACATAACAATAAATATTTTAATTAATTAAAAAAATTTGAGCCGACTTCTCTTTTATTTCTGGGCCGACTTGAGATATTCTAATTCTTGATGCTGACATTGAATTGCATTCTTCCTTTTGTCTTATATAGACCCGTGCTTATCTTGATGAGCTTGGCAATCTTCAACAGACAGATTTTTGCTAAGATTGAAACTATAGAGGTATTTTCTGTGTTTAATATTTTATCTTCATGTTAAACCATCTTAGATAAGAACATGGCATTTACAAAGAAAAATGCAGCCTCTTCTTCTAACACTCTCAGACCTTCAAGAAGGGTATCAACTCCAGATATTAATGCCTCAGAACTTTCTGTCAACAGCCTGATGGGGAGAGGAAATCCCACATCATACAAAGCATTCCCACATCATACAAAGCATTAAGAAGATCCAATGCTTCACCTGTACTCTGACAGAGACTTGCAACCCCAAATATCAGATTATTGATGATGTTTTATTAGCGTATATTTGCAGGCCTTAGAGGACAGTATTATTGCTAGTTTGTCATACAGAAAGTGCCCAAAAACAACCCTTCAGTGCTCAGTGCAAACTGCTGGTTATGCCGCTGTTACAGGGCAGCATTATTGCTGGTTATGAACTGAAAACTGCCCTTCCTTTGCTGTTGATTTTATGCTGATCCGGTGCACTAAAAAGGCCATGGATTATGAGTTTCTTGTTTTGTTGGTAGCTCATTGTTTCTTCAACCTCAAGAGCTTATGTGAAGGGGTGTCCTCCATCAAAGGGTTTCAACTTTCCATTACGCCACTAGGGCTTCAGCATCATCAGCATCAATGAACTCCTGTGGGGTTGGCATCAATGACAATTTCATCAACAGTTCCAAACACTAGAAAAGTATGGAAAGCTCACATTTCTAATATCTTTGAGGCAGTTCTGAGAGGCATGAGTAACACTCCATAAAGGATTTTTTCTCGGCCTTAGTAAAAAATGCAAGAGAGTTCATAGTCTGGAGCAACCAGCATGGAAATTTAATGACCTCCGTTCAGCTGAGTGGGTTGGTTGCGCCTTCACGCTGAGTTCAGCGTTCAGTATCGACAACCGATTTCATGACATTGACTGTCAGCGCCACCATTTTATGATGATTGATACAGAGAACACCATATTGCATATCTTCGACAGAGAATTCAGTCCAATGCAGCAACCAACATTTCCATTGGCAGTTCTTTCATAAATGATCAGTGGATTTCTTCCCGACCGTTGAGATCTCTGCTAGTCTCTTCGAATTCTTCTTTGGCATCCAACTGTAATCGCAGAATATCATGACTCAGTTTCTCTGTTGACAGTCGGTTGGGATATCCTCGCCGGTTATTGGCGTTCCTCAAGAGCAACCGTGTAACCTGTCAACTCACATCTTTGCAGCCAAGTAGATTGACGACCACCAATTCACCATTTTGGCTCCACGTCTCTTCTGGCATCCGATTGAGAGTTGGACTCTTTGTAACAGATGGAAAAAAGTTGGGAGGATTTTTCCCCACAGCTGGATAGGAAAATCATGTTGGGCATTTTGATACATTTGGGCATCTCTTTCGTGGTTGCGTGTTTTTCACAAGTTGTAGAGTAAACCTAGCATAGAAGGCTATAATCTAGTCCATTGGGCAATCATTTGAAGTTGTCAAGTTGTTTGTCGACGTTTTATAAAGGGCTTAAGAGTAATGGACAGTAGTCAGTTATACTTACATTCTCCTCATCTTTGTGTTAGGATTATTAATCCTCCCTTGTCCAATTTGGTCATATGTCTAAATCGAGAGTCATGTCTAAATCGGGAGTCCATCCAGTCTATTTATAGTCATTAACACCATTGGGTCCACTTGGCCTAATTAGGGCACATGTTTCAGTTACTAAAGTGTGGGGAACACTAATTGAGACTCACGAGTCACTACCACTGATTGCACTTGATTTCATCAGTTTAGGAGCCTCCCAGACCAATCCCTACAATTTAGGAGCCACTGGGAGTGCAGAAACCAACCAAGGTCAGTTCAATTCAGTTGATGACTAGTTAAGCTGAGTTAGGAGTCAGTTACATTCAGTTCTAGTCCTCTACATTCAGTTAGCGCTAGGTTTGCACGGTTGCACTAAGGAGGGGCGCATTTCTCACATACCATAGTCAGTTAGCCTCAGTCAACACTGAATGTAACACTTGAGTTGTGTTTTAGAACTCCGATGAACTCCGGTTATGGTTTAGACAAGGTCAGTTAACTATTGAGTCCTCCAACAGTGATTTAGACAAGGTCTTAGTTACCTACAGTCAAGTAGAGTCTAATCAATTCAAATTTCCTCATGTGGATTCGAATTGCATGTGGCTATTTAAGCCATTGTACTTCATTGTAATTATTATCTAAATTACTCTTTGATTAATGAAAAGCATTCACAGTGGCAAGCCATTTTTGCACTGTTTCATTCTTCAATAACTAAGTAAATTGTGTGATCTATCATGTGAGTTGTGTGTTTGTCCACAAATCTATGTGCTCAATTTAATATGTTATCAGAGCCTCGGCGGACAAGGCACTTCTCCTCCTCAGGTCTCCTATTGGATCATTTTTTGAGCAAAATTGCTCCTCCCAGCACTGCACCAGAAGCGGAGAATTTACCACTTAATACCCCAAGCAAAGGAATTGTTGATCAAGCTTGCTTGATTAACTAAGCTGGGTGTGAAGAAAATTCCAAAAGTGCAGGTTGTCCGACCTTACGGTGCCCTTTTTTTGTTTTGCAGGTACAACTTCGAAATGAATTCATCAGTTCCTCTTCTCACTCGATCCTCAAACTATTATGAATGGAAGGTGAAGATGATTATATTTCTGAATAAACAACATCTCTTTTGGGTGTCTGATGGATTCGGTAGAAATTCTTTTGAGAGTGAAAATGACTGGCTAAATGCAAAGGATGTAGCTTTTGAAATAATGAAACTGGCTCTTTCTCCTAGCTTGCGCTACCTCAGTAGATCTATTAAAAATCCACAGGAACTCTGGACAAGATTGGACAGAACCTTTGGAATGATTGATGAGGATCATAATAGCACTTTGGAGAGCACATCCAGCACCATAAGCATCCTTGATCCCAAAATCTCGGCCTCCACTCTCTCTAATGAAGTTGTTCAAGATGAAGAAGAAGCAGAAGCTTCTACATAGTCAATTCGAATTGAAGACAGTCTCCATCTTCTCCTGATGCTCCAGATGTTCATGAGATCTCTGATATCTCATCTTCTCATATTGCTGAAACAGAAGAAGACATTCGAATCTCTGATATTGAAGAAAAATTCTGTTGCACTTTCGTGCAAACATTCACCGGTGATTTTTCTTTGAATTTTGTGCAAAATTTACCAGTAATTACTTCCGAAAGTAAAGAGAAATTTGATTTTTCTCCCTCTAATGTTGCTGCTGGTGTGCAAATATGTGATGCCTTGGATATTTTGGAAGAAATATCAGATTACCAGAGTGATCCATTCACTCCCCATGATCTAGTTTTTCCAGCAAATTCCTGCAGGATTGCATGCACCAAAATTCAGAATTTTGAAGAAGAAGAAAGTTGTGCATCCACCGTCTCGGTTAACCATTTATTTGAATCTGATATTAACCTTATTGGATCTGATATGATCTTATTTAGATCTGATCTGATATTGCTTGGTTTAATATATCAAATTCATAATTTTTCAGTACCGCTTGTAGTTGTTCTCATCAACGGTGTGAAGAAACAAGTACTGCAAGTCTCCTACAAAACTGCTGCTAGGGATTTGATTCCATTTCACAGTTTTGGATCTATTTTGAACCTATTTAGATCTTATTTACTTTCTGATCTGATCTTATTTGTTCATATTTTAAAATTTAAAAGCTTTCAGTCATGCTTGTAGCTGCTCTCACCAATTCCGGTGTCAAAAATCAAGTACCGCACTTTCTCTTCAAAACTGCTGATGGGGATTTGGTGTTAGTTTCCTCATATGAGGTTGCTGATATTTTATTATGTGATTCATTAGCTATTTCAGAAGCTATATCAGACTATGGAGCTCAAGTATTCGCTCTCAACAGTCCTAGTGCTTCTCTACCATTGATCACATGCTCATCTCCTCACAGAACTAGTAAAGAGGAAGATTTTTTGCATCCACCTGGACACTTGCTCCTACCACTCATGGTTTGTTGTTCATGGTTGCAACATATCAGTTTCTTGAGTGTTCCTCACATGTTCTGAATCCTCAAGAACCTTTTCTCACTTTTCAGTTGACCTCAGTTGCTCTACATGGGTCCAATCTTCATCCGGCAGCTATCTATATTTCTGATTTAGTTGAACATATCATTCTTCTTCCAAAGAGGAAGATTCCTCCAGACATAATGATGGAGAGGTTCACATGCCAGGCCCCAGGATACCTGTGCACAGAAGAACCAGATTGATCCTGATTCTACCTGCTTAATTAGAGGGGGGGATTTTTTCCCATGTGGTTTTTTCCCCAGCACCTTGTTTTTGAGCAGTTACTTTACTTTACTTGATGTAATGGGTGACCTATGAGTTACCAGGGCCCACAGATTGTCCAAGTTAGCATTCAGGGGGGGTGTTAGGATTATTAATCCTCCCTTGTCCAATTTGGTCATATGTCTCAATCGAGAGTCATGTCTAAATCGGGAGTCCATCCAGTCTATTTATAGTCATTAACACCAGTGGGTCCACTTGGCATAATTAGGGCACATGTTTCAGTTACTAAAGTGTGGGGAACACTAATTGAGGCTCACTGCCACTGATTGCACTTGATTTCATCAGTTTAGGAGCCTCCTAGACCAATCCCTACAATTTAGGAGCCACTGGGAGTGCAGAAACCAACCAAGGTCAGTTCAGTTCATTTGATGACTGGTTAAGCTGAGTTAGGAGTCAGTTACATTCAGTTCTAGTCCTCTACATTCAGTTAGCGCTAGGTTTGCATGGCTGCACTAAGGAGGGGAGCATTTCTCACCTACCACAGTCAGTTAGCCTCAGTCAACACTGAATGTAACATTTGAGTTGTGTTCTAGAACTCTGATGAACTCCGGTTATGGTTTAGACAAGGTCAGTTAACTATTGAGTCCTTCGACAGTGATTGAGACAAGGTCTTAGTTACCTACAGTCAAGTAGAGTCTAATCAATTCGAATTTCCTCATGTGGATTCGAATTGCATGTGGCTATTAAAGCCATTGTACTTCATTGTAATTATTATCTAATTACTCTTTGATTAATGAAAAGCATTCACAGCTGCAAGCCATTTTTGCACTGTTTCATTCTTCAATAACTGAGTAAATTGTGTGATCTATCATGTGAGTTGTGTGTTTGTCCACAGATCTATGTGCTCAATTTAATACTTTGATTATGGAACGTACTAGTTTAATCTCCCTTCTGTGAAATGCAAGGTCTCCCTAAGTCCTCTTTTGACTCCACTCTCCTTTCTGATACTGACACCGGTCTTCCCTCGAGGACTGATCCTCCCTTCCTTCCCAACACTCAATCCAAATTTATTTTTGGTTACAAATATTTCTCTAAGGCAACCTCTTCAGTTCACCTTGCCCTTCGTTGCACCTACTTTAGCGATCCTACCTTAGGGAAGCTCCCTAGAGTTAGAGAAGAGCCAACCTGAAGCGAGGAGAGAGGAGTGTGGTGGCATTGGCTTCTTTCTCGAGAGTTGTCGTCGAGTTGGTGCGCTCACCTTTTGGGCTTCAGCACACACATGCCAGTTTTGGGCGACAATATTTTGGCGACGTTGCCGCGGACGAAGTCCAGTTCCCGAAATTTCAAGACTATGCTTCATTGACATTTGTGGGAGATTACATTGCAGATTCTTCTTCTCACATGGCAACTCCACGAAAGGACAGAGCCCTTGTCCTTTTGCAGATTTAAAGATCCTATTGGGTGTAGAGGGATGCACACTCAATGGAAGGCTTTCAAGCTCACCTTGGCGACTCCACAGTTTGGTATGACGTATGACTATGTACATTTTTCAGATTTAGTATCTCATTATTTGATTTATGGATGATGATACAAAAAAGTTGCATGATATTTGGCACAAGGCTTACAGCCTGCTAGATTTCTCGAAAATCCGTGGATTTCCTTATCAGTGCTACGACCGTGGGAAGGTGCATGGCATTCTTCCCGAATTCCATGGAAATGACGGTGTTTCAGCCACCCATCTTATGGCCTCTCTCTGCAAACTAATGTCTGATTTTAATGTTCATCATGAGGATGATATTATGATCGTTTTCACTATAACTTTGAAAAGGGATGCAATGATCTGGTTCTCTGGCCTTTTGGATGAATCCATATATTCAGTGGCAAAGTTTTTCGAGAGGTTTCTCCTTCACTAGAATAATGGAACAGTTGATGAGATTGGGCAACTTGCTAAAGAATATGATGCCCTCATCCCTAGGGTCCATCCTGAGCATAAACAACAGACCATTGAAGATACAATCAAGGAAGCACTACAAAGGCTTTCGATTGAAGATATCATTGAAGAGATCTCAAATAGGGCTATAATAGAAAACATTGAAGATGTGAAGCTGCCCCAAGTTCCCGAACAACTTAATGTTGAAGATGTGGACTTGCCTCAAGTTCATCATATTGAAGGTAATGCCATTGGTTCCGTAGATCAGCTTGAGCAATTTGACAATGAAAGGTTGTATGTGAGCCCTATCAACCAGTGGATAGAGGCTTCTTGTGCATAGTTTGATTCTTCTTGGTACAATCTATTGTTGCCTAACAATTTAATGTTTCAATTCAGCTTTATTCATGAGCAAATTACAAGGCATAGTTGTTTTATGGCGAGTATATCTTTGGCTTTGTCTCTAACACAGCACAGAAAAAGGTAATTTGGCATGGGAAAGATGCTGGAATGGCTCCACTAGTTATATGCATATACTTAACAGTTTCTAGATTCATGTTAAGTTAGTGTAGGTAGGAAGAATAAAGCTCTTGCATGAGCATTTACATTTCAGTATTGTTTATGCCTTTTCTTTTCAAAAAATGTAATAAAGCATGTGGTTTTGAATGTGAATTGAGCCATCCCCACTGCACAGATAGTTTGGTCTACGAATACTCATAAATACTGAGGTTCCCATGCGCTCTCTCCAAGAGCACACATCCCCAATGGAGCCAAATGTTACCACCTGAATGGTAGCAAGATGTTCAGGAATGATTTGAGGTTACACAGTATGTTGCAGGATAGCAATAGAAGGGACCATTCTAAGCTGACTGACACATACATGCTGCTTCAGAGGTATCTAACCACATTCAAAAGCCAACAATGCTCAGAATATTGACAGAGTTCTGCCCAATGGATAAGGCACGAAGAAAGTTCCAGAATCATCCTTTTCATAAAGAAATAATTCTAGTAGTTACATTAAAGAAGAATGGAATGGCAAGTATCGAGATGATATTAGAAGGTTTATAAAAGGGTGATGTGGGGAAGAAGGGTTCGTTTGCTACACGTGTCTGGGTCTTCTGACTTGTATCAGATAAATGCACACAAGCCTTATCATAGCATCAATTTTGTCATTGCACATGATGGATTTACCTTATATGATCTTGTTGCATACAAGTCCAAGCACAATGCATTAAATGGAGAAGATGGAAGGGATGGATGCAATGATAATTACAGCTGGAATTATGGTTTTTAAGGCGAGAAAAAATAAACCCTGCGATCAATGCTCTCTGTTCACGTCAGATGAAAAATTTCCATTTGGCATTACTGGTTTCACAAGGAACGCCCATGATTTTGATGGTGTTGACCACCAAAACCAACTAGGTGGACAACGATGTACCATGCACATGTTGGATGTGCCTTGAAGATAAGAATGAAGTACTTGATGATTATATCAAGCGAGGCAGCTCTTCTTCTCTTCTTCTCTCTATGAAATTTCTGCCCCCTGCGGGGGATTTTGTAAGGATATGTTAGCATGAAGGTCTAGTTTTTTGTAACTTGATCACCTAAGATTTAGTCATTAGGGAAGTCCTTTCATCGAGTGTTTTTTCACTTGGATAATTAAAATTTCTTTTTAGAGATTTTAATTATTTGAGTTTTTCACTCAAAATTACCTCCAAAGTGGTGAAAGGTGTTCTAGTGATCAAGTCCATGGGGTGATTGGGGCCAAGGAATGTTTTTTTTTAATTTTTTGGTCATTAAAAATTGTCACTCAAGACAATTTGTTGTAATGTAAAAGAGGGTTACTTGGTCCTTTTTAATGTTGTATAAGGGTATGGGTGCTCAAGACAAATGGCATGAGCACCCCTACACTCTCAAGCCAAGTTTGAAGTCATTCGGACAAGTATTACTATGGTTTTGGTCACTTTTTCCCAAGTCAGTCATGGAAATTAAAAAATTGGGCATTTAATTAGAGAGCCAAATTTTGGAAAAGTGAGTATAGTCACTTGGGGTGGCCAAGTTAATGTTCTAATGTTTATATTATGTTCCTAAGACAAATTTAAGACCCAAATGGGAGCCCCCAAGCAAGCATATAACAAGTTTTGAGTTGCCGAATCTAAGGGGGTGCCCCTTTCTCTCTTTGATTGGTTGGGTGAGCTAAAGTCAATGGAAATGGCTCCACTATGGTGGTTTCTTCCCCATTTGACATACCAATAAGGTTAAAAGCATTAAATTGGGAGTTTCTCTCCCCATATTTGAGATCTCAAACCTTGGTTTTGCCCTCCTTGAGCAAATTCGCCCCCCTCTCTTGGGCCCCCTCTCTCCCTTGTGATACTTGTCTAGCATGCAAAGAGCCTCTCTCTTTCATTTTTCCTATTTAAGGAGGTTTCCCCTCCTCATTTGGGTTACACACTCACACCCATGCTCTTGCTCATGCTCTTATTCTTTCTCTTGCTCTCTTGCCCTTGCTCTTGCTTGGGCCATTGTAATTTTCAGCCGTTTGGCTTTGATAATCAAAATCTTTAGAGGAATCTTGTGTGCATTGTTCTCATTGATGATTTGCTTCCATGCTTAAGGAGCTACACAAGTTTGGTTGGCCAAAGAAGCATACTAATTTGCTTTGGTAAGATTTGTGGTATTTGTATTCCATAAATTTTGTGAGTTTTCATTCTTGTAGTAAAGAAGTTCATATATTTTCTAGTTTGAAGTTCATGATTTCTTTGCTCATTTTTTGATTCTCACCTTCTAGTAGTTGTGTAGTGAAAATCTTATAAGTTGCAAGTTATTTGGATTGAAGAGTGGGATTCCTCGGTTGGATGCCCCATTGCTTCACTTCTTGAAGAACAAAGAACCAATTTTCTCATTTTTACATACAAATATCTGAATTTTAATTTTAGTTTGTTGAGTGTTTTAAATCTGATTTTAACTCTTATATACTCAAGTTCTTTCAAAATTATTCATCTGGCAACTTTGTATAAATTTTGTATATATACTGTACTAACATACTAACTTCCCCAAAGTGATTTTCGGCACATTTTATCATTTTCTGTTTGCTGGTTTTTAGCAGGTTAGTGACAAAACAAGAAAAAACTCTGTCAAATTTCAGCCACAAAAGAGTTTTAAGGCCACCCCAAAGGAAGAGCTTCAAAGGCATCTCAAGAAAGAGAAAAAAACGCGGTTTTTCTCACTCCTTTTACCTCTTTCTTTACGCTGAAATTTCAACCTTTGTAACAAGTCCAAGAGAGTCTCTTGGACTTGATTTCTTGCTTTGCATTTTCAGTTAAATCAAGTCTCATTTATTTGCCATCCATTGCTAGCAATAGAAGTTGGGCTTGCCCACCTTTGCATAAACAATTGTTAATTGGCGTGGGTTTTAGATTAGTTAGAATTTCATTTTGTTTTTATTTTCTTCTTTATTTTTTGCCCGCACCTTGTAAGTGATTTGGCTTTGCCATCCTTGCAATATCACGTTGGCTAGTATTTTATTCCAAGTATCTGCTTATTTCTTCTTTTTTTCCCACACCTCACAAGCGAAGTGGCTTTGCCCATCCGTGTGAAACCGCGTTGGCTAGCATTTTTATTTAAAGTATTTGCTTATTTCCTTTTGCCCGCACCTCACAATCGAGTAGGCTCTGCCTCCGTTGTGATATCACGCTTGGCTTGTTTTGTTTATTTTTTCTTTAAGGATAAAATTTACCGCAAGCCCCGTTTTTGCCCTATATCCTCTCCCCCCGTCGGTTCGACCGATCTAGGGTGACGAGAAAGGGCAAAGATTTGTGTTGGCTAGCTTAATAGGCACCCAGATAAGTATCTTCATTAGAAAGGAGAAAAAGAGGCTTGACCTGTGGAGCTAGTGGGGTAGAGGCCGTAGGGGGCTTCGTGGCACTTCATGTCTTCCAGTTGAGCACCCAGCAAGTTTCGAGTTTGACCCGTGGAGCTAAGTGGGAACCTTGAGTTCCCATGTTGAGCACCTGGCATTCTCTCTCTAATCGAAGGAGATAGTCTCTTGGGGTAGACATCTAGAATAGTTCATTTCTTTGTAGCAAACACCTTAATTCCCTAAGTCAAAGAGAGACATAAAATTTACTAAAACTTACCGAACCACTTGCATAACATTGTTACAATCATTTACATTTCTCTACTTTGCAATCACTTTAATTTAGCTTACTCATTTATTGGAATTCATCATGCTCTTGAATATTTGTTAAAGTAAATGAGTTGATGCTTTAGGCAAATTATTTGAAGTTGATTATTGCGACTCCATAGCCCGAGTAGAGACGGCACTGATCATTTTGATTATTTGATTGTTTCTCTCTTTCATACGTTAATGGTTGATTGTTAAAGGGTTTGCTTGACATTGAAATATTTGCATCACTGCACGCTGATTGTCATTTTTGTAATTTACAACTCCCAGAAAACATTCTTCAAAAAAGAACTTAGTAAGTAGGGACTACCCCCCTTGGCCTTTAGAAGTTGTGGTCTCAACGGAGGAGTTTAGGACCGAGGTGACAATGGGTTCTCAACTCATAAGTTGCCCTCAAGAATACACACAGCGGTTAGGAGACTTACCTGTGTCCAAGTGTGTTTTAGGCGGCAACAGATGGGAGATGAATATGCTCACAATCAACATGGAAATAATAACAATTATGGTCATGTTTCTGCAATGAACCATTTCCAGTGGAATCAACTAGATACAAGAAAGGAGAGCCACTTCAGGTTAATTGCCGAGTTTGTTAAATTTCACCGACAGCACCGTCTTCAGGGGCGTGACACATTTCTAACCAAGGCTGATGTCACTTGGCATGAGACAAATTGGGACAATATTAATAGCAGGTTTCTTGCATTTTCATTGCATGAACGAAAATACGAAGGGGGAGATCTCTACATAGCTTTCAATGCACATGATTATTTTGTAAAATTTGTGGTTCCTCCAGCACCCTTGGGCAAATGCTGGTATCGAGTGATAACCTTCCATCTCCAGATGACTTCGTGATTGGAGGAGTTCCAAACACCAAAAAAGTATGGAAAGCTCACATTTCCAATATCTTTGAGGCAGGTCTGAAAGGCATCAGTAACACTCCATCAAGGATTTTTTCTCGGCCTTAGTAAAAAATGCAAGAGAGTTCATAATCTGGAGCAACCAGCATGGAAATTTAATGACCCTCGTTCAGCTGAGTGGGTTGGTTGCGCCTTCACGCTAAGTTCAGCGTTCAATATTGACAACCAATTTCATGACATTAACTATCAGCGCCACCGTTTTATGATGATTGATACAGAGCACACCATATTGGATATCTTTGACATAGAATTCAGTCCGGTGCAGCAACCAATGTTTCCAATGGTGGTTCTATCATAAATGATCAGTGGATTTCTTCCCGACCATTGAGATCTCTGCTAGTCTCCTCGATTTCTTCTTTGGCAGCCAACTGTAATCGCGGAATATCATGACTCAGTTTCTCTATTGACAGTCGGTTGGGATATCCTCGCCAATTATTGCCGTTCCTCAAGAGCAGCCGTGTAACCTGTCAACTCACGTCTTTGCATCCGAGTAGATTGATGACCACCAGTTCACCGTTTTGGCTCCACGTTTCTTTTGGCAGCCAGTTGAGAGTTGGACTCTAAATGGCAACGTCTTTTGGTTACATAAACTGCCAAAACTCTCAGTCATCTACATGAGCGGTCGTTTTCATCAGACGGAGTGGTATGGAGGTATGCACTGATCGTGTGGAGTTTTTTCCTTTTTAACAGGGCATCATTTTATTCCCAGAGTGCCAGGGCGTGAGCTAATATCGGGATGGTTCTACTTTTGGGTCGCCAATGTTGGATTGGCACGGATAGTTAAAGTTGGAGTTCTTTTAATAATTCGATTTGCTTAGTGAGGAAAAAGTGGATCCAAGAATCACTTTAACTTTTTTATTTTTTATTTTATTATTATTTTATCCTATCTTGGCTTTTTGAAAAATGATAAGAGCCTTTTGGCTTATAAAGAGCAGGGCTCTTTCTTTGTAACAGATGGAAAAAAGTTGAGAGGATTTTTCCCTATAGCTAAATAGAAAAATCATGTTGGGATTTTTGATACTTTGGGCATCTCTTTCATGGTTGCGTGTTTTTCACAAGCTGTAGAGTAAACCTAGCATAGAAGGCTATAATCTAGTCCATTGGGCAACCATTTGCAGTTGTCAAGTTGTTTGTCGACGTTATGTTTTTAAAGGTCTTAGGAGTAATGGACAGTAGTCAGTTATACTTACATTCTCCTTGTCTTTGATTATGGAACGTACTAGTTTAATCTTATTTCTGTGAAACACAAGGCCTCCCTGGGTCCTCTTTTGACTCCATTCTCCCTTCTGATACTGACACCGGTCTTCCCTCGAGGACTGATCCTCCCTTCCTTCCCATCACTCAATCCAAATCTCTTTTTGGTTACAAATGTTTCTCTAAGGCAGCCTCTTCAATTCACCTTGCCCTTCGTTGCACTTGCCTTAGCGATCCTACCTTAGGGAAGCCCCCCTAGAGTTTGAGAATAGCCAACCTGAAGCGAGGAGAGAGGAGTGTGGTGACATTGGCTTCTTTCTCAAGAGTTGTCATCGACCTGGTGCACTCACCTTTTGGGCTTCAGCACAGGCATGCTAGTTTTGGCCGATAACAAATAGCCTTGAAAGGCTTCACTAAGGAATGAGTAGTCTTTGTGAAGTGAGTGGTTGCTCAAGAAAAACTTCCAAATTGGAACAAATTATGGGATGATTTCACTCAAGAGGAGATCCTAGAGGGATCTCAAGGCAATGGACAGAAGGAGGGTGCTAATGAAGAGAATGTTGCTCTTTCTGCTAAGAGCAAGAAGAAGTCCAAAAAGAACTTGAGCAAAGTTCAATGTTTTGCTTGCAGCCAGTATGGACACTTAGCTTCTCAGTGTCCTGAGAAGAAGAAGGAGGAGGAAGATACGGTTGTTGCAGCTTCAGCAGAAGAAGAGGACTTTGCGAGAAGATTCGAGGAGTTCTCGTTGTTCTCCCTTATTATTTCTAGTGCCGGTAGCAATGGTGTAGTTCAGAATAGTAGTCGGTATGTTGACAATGGAGCCTCACGTCATATGACCAGAATATGGCATATATTCCATATCATTTCTGAGACTGGTCTTGACCGGTTCGTTCAGTCAGAAGGGATGCAGGCACGTGCGGTGCGTGGAGTTGGAAATGTTAGATTCCAATTTAGTCATGGAGGATACATTGATCAAGATGGGGTCCTCTTTGTTTCAGAGATGAGGGTAAACTTGCTCTCGGTCTCAGCCGTGGAAGATGTAGGGTATTCAACATTGTTCTGAAGGGGACATGTGTACATTTTCCAGATAGAAATCATCTTGGACATGTCTATATATACTCAAAGAAAGTGGGACTAATTGATCCACAGTTGGTTGGTGATCAGTTCAGTGAGTTGTACAAGTTTAGTGAACTGCCCACGGTTGATGAATCGGATGAGCAAGAGGCTCCTAAGGTCGTAGTGGCGCCAAAGGTACAGTCTCGAGTTCTGATGGAAGAGATGGAGTCTCTTCTTAGTATTGGCAGGAGGCTTAGCCAACATGAGCGAACCAATCCACAAGAGTGGAGAATTGATTCATCTAAGAGCTCATAGTTCAGGGTAGCTGCCAAAAGGTTATCTTAAGAGTCGAGTTTAGTGCAGGTAGTAGCGTTGGTTCTAGGTTTAAAGGGAGCTCCTACAGCGAACAGTGTGATGGATTTGAGGACGGGACCTGTTGATGATGGAAGTGAGTACCTCCCTCGCTAAGAGTGAGTGTTAGAGATTTAGCTCTAGAGGCACTCCGCATGTTTTTTCTTGTATGCGGAAGTGACCATGCACTAGCTATGCTACTTTACTTTGCAATGTTGTTTTATAAAGTTTAAAGTGACTCTTATGTAAATAGGACATTTTATAAAGTATTCCCTTGTTTTATTTTTATATAGTGACTTTATGAGATAACCTACACTTGTTTCATAAAGTAAAAGGTGACTTCATCAAAATTATATGTAACAGCTTTTGGGAGGTGTTGTCGCCCAAAACTGGCACGCGTGTGCTGAAGCCCAAAATGTGAGCACGTCGGCTCGGTGACAACTCTCGAGAGAGAAGCCAATGTCACCACACCCCTCTCTCCTCGCTTCAGGTTGGCTCTTCTCCAACTCTAGGGGGGTTTCCCTAAGTTAGGTTCGCTAAGGCAGGTGCAGCAAGGGGCAAGGTGATCTGAAGAGGTTGCCTTAGAGAAACATTTGTGACAAAAAGGAAAGGTTTTTTTCTTGAGTGATGGGAAGGAAGGGAGGATCAGTCCTTGAGGGAAGACTAGTGTCAGTACCAGAAGGGAGAATGGAGTCAAAAGGGGATTCAAGGAGGCTTTGCATTTCACAGAAGTGGGATTAAACTCGTACGTTCCATAATCAAAGGTAAGGAAAATGGAAGAATAACTGAAACTATCCATTACTCCTAAGACCTTCAAAAACATAATGCAGACAATCAAGTTGACAACTGCAAATGATTGCCCAATGGGCTAGATTATAGCCTTCTATGCTAGGTTTAGTCTATAGCTTATGAAAAACACACAACCATGACAGAGATGCCCAAATGAATCAAAAAGCCCAACATGATTTTTTCTATTCAATTCTAGGAAAAATCCTCCCAACCATTTTTCCATCCTTTACAATGAGGAAAAACATTTCCTTTAAAGGCCCAAAGGCTCTCCTACTTTTTCCAAAAAAAGGAAAAAGGAAAAATTAAATAATTAAATAATAAAAAGGTCGATCCTAGATCCACTTTATCCCATCCAAAGACTAAGAAAAACTTATAAATTATAATTAAAGGACTTCCCCTTTAATAAAATGAATAAATAAACCTGTACCTGACTAGTCGTTTCAAGCTGAAAGATGCCCATATTCACGAATCGGCTCTATCCAATGTCTGGTTCCATGCCGATGGCTGTCAATGGAAAGGATACGGGGTTACCAAGTGGCTGTGTTTGGTTACACCAACACTCCACGCTACAGCAAAAGAAGAACACCAACTACCTGTGATTCTTGGCTCCACGAAATCGGATCCACTACTTTGGCTACCAAGATGATAGACGCGCCGACTGTGAACTGCTGTGAAGAGACTGATCCAGGCGACTGCCAGTCAAGGGAGATTCAACTCATAAAAAAGGAAACACGATTGGTTGCCGACTTACAAAAAATCGCGAGCTTCAACAGGTGGTAACGCTGGCAAACTCACGCCGATTCCCAGATTTAGAAATTGACTGTCAACTGAAGCGGCTGCACCAACAGAACTTGGCGTGGAGTTTTACTTCGGCGTGACTGATATGAGGGATCCATGTATACTTAGCCGCCAAAAATTGGAAATTGTATGCCAAACTCAGATGCAACCCATCTATTCGACTGCCAGAATGATACGAGGGTCACTAAGCTGATCCCGATTCCACGTGATTCGGTTGCCCACTAATGATGCTCCAAAACTCTATGTGGCCATATAAACGTTCAACTGAGGTGTATGGAAACCAAACTGCAGACATTTCTTTACGCTTGATGATATCAACAAGGCTCAAAGATGCCCATGCTTCCAAGTATTCAAGCATTAGATGAGTCGCATCTGAGAATCTGCCATACTCTATATACAGTCGAAACAATGCTACAAGGTCTGACTCTTGCCCAGCCATTCCCCAAGCAGTAGCTCTCCTTGCAGCCTTGAACATGTCCACTAGCCACAATGGTAGCTCAATTTGAGGATCTGTACACAGCAAAGCTTCAGCAGCAAAAAATAGAAGCCAACTATGTAAACCTTTATATTTTTCAAGATACAATTGAAGTATGTGCCATGCGGACTTTGAGTTTGTGTTGTACAGTCTGAAAGTTATTGTTACACAGTAAATCAACATCAGTTTGATCCTCCCTTGCTGAAGATGATATGAGAAGCACATTCACGGGTGATTCCATCATCAAGGAGGAGCCAGATTTACTTGTGCAACACTTGTCAGACATGATCTGGATAACTTTTTCTAGTTCCCTCTTTAAAGATGAATCCCTCCAAAATTTGAAAGTAACTGTAAATGCCACCTCGTATAAGTTCGACTGCACCCACAATACAACTAGATCTTATGGTAGTATATCCCGTCCTAGTGAAGTATGCTTGACATTTGCAACTGCCAATTGAAGATGTGCCAAAGTTAGCACATATTCATTTCCAAGGGAGTCGGTTTTCGAACCGACCATTTGCACCGATCGGACGACCGCACTCGCGTGAGCGGTCACGTCCGACGACCGCGGTCGTCCGATCGGTGCAAATGGTCGGTTCGAAAGGGCCAACCATTTCCAAGTTGCTCCATATCAATAGGTTGATATTGCTTGGCAATTTCTTTTTGGATAGGGACTACAGAATTTTCATCCATGAATGTACGAGCTCTTTTGTTAGAAGTATGCCAATCCAATCTAACAGAGCTCTCTTGTTGTGAATCAAGCCAAGCATATGCTGGATCAACTAAGTGCAGAGCATTAATAGCAGCATTCAGCCCTTGTAATCTCTCTTGCAATGTGAATGATAGTTGCAAGTGCACTTTCAAGACACCCTCTTCCTTCAGGCGGACCATATATCTATAAATATAATTAGGAGCCCTTCGCCAATTTTGTCAATACATATAAAATGTATAAGGATCTTGTAAAGATTTGGTTTTGCAGTGATATCTGAACATTCTGCCTTCCAAATCAATTCCAGACCCTGTAAGATCCAATGCAATGGCCACAAAACCAGCTTCCTCTAGTAAGGCAATTAACTTGTACCAGCACCATGCTCCAAACCCGCCACCATGGATAAGGACAAAGTGTTTAGTTTCTAAATTATCCAAAATACTTGCATCATGTTAGCAGTAAAGGCAGATTAGTAACGATGTGCTTTTAAATAACCTCTAGAAAACATGTTACCATCTAGGGGGTAACATCTGGCTCCATGGGGGACATGTGTTCTTGGAGAGACCACATGAGAACCTCAGACTCTGAGTATTCATAGACCAGCTTGAAAGAAAAATGTGACGAGATGGCTTCATTCACATCCAACACTTTATTACAAAACAAAGAAGAACATACTAAAAAAATTTAAAATGCTCATGCAAGAGCTTATTTTTCATACCTACCCTAACTTAGCATGAGACTAGCACACGTCAGATGTATGCATACAACCAATGGAGCCATTTCAGCTCCTTGTCAACAATAGAACATCTCCCCTTGTGTTTGATTATTAACCAAAACAAGGTCTCATAAAAAATGTTGTAGATCTGACCCGAAAACGCCATCAAAGTATGGTTGTCATAAAAAAGCTCCTGCTGCAAACACAAGTCATCTTTCAAATTTCCAATCACACGGCACATTGGAGTGCATGATTTATCAAGATAACACTGAAGAGGGCTGTAATAAACAATGGGCAGCCCTTCTTCAATCTAACTTGTGTCATTTAACAGCCTCTCCTGAGGCAAATCTGCAACACAAGTTTTATTAGTTTCAAAATATACCTGAGGCGGCTTCTCATCTTCAACATGAAGTTGTTCAAGAACTTGGGACAGATTCACATCTTCTATTACAGTCGTATCCGAGATATCTTCTCGATTGGATCTTCAATGGTCTGTCTTTTTAGCTCAGGATGGACCCTAGGGATGAGGGCATCATATTCTTTAGCAAGCTGCCCAATCTCATCAACCGTTCCATCGTGCCAGCGGAGGAGAAACCTCTCGAAAAACATTACCGCCAAATCTATGGATTCATCCAAAAGGCCATAGAACCAGATCATTGCATCCCTTTCCAAATTTATGGCAAAAACGATCATAATATCATCCTCATGATGAACATTAAAATCAGCCATCAGTTTGCAGAGAGAGGCAATATGATGGCTGGCTGAAACACCGTCATTTCCATAGAACTCGGGAAGAATGTAATGCACCTTCCCACGGTCGTAGCACTGATTAGGAAATCCATGGATTTTTGAGAAATCTAGCGGGTTTTAAGCTTCGTGCCAAATATCACACAGCTTTTCCGTATCATCCATAAATCAAATAATGAGGTACTAAATTTGAAAAATGTATTTAGTCATACCTCATACCAAACTATGGAGTCGCCAAGGTGAGCTTGAAAGCCTTCCAATGAGTGTGCTCACCTCTACACCCAATAGTATCTTTAAATCTACAAAAGGACAAGGGTTCTGTCCCTTTGTGGAGTCGCCATGTGAGAGGAAGAATCTGCAATGTAATCTCCACAAATGTCAATGAAGCATAGCCTTCAAAATTCAGGAACTGGACTTCGTCCCCGGCAACACCGCCAAAATGTTGTCGCCCAAAACTGGCACGCCTGTGTTGAAGCCCAAAAGGTGAACACGTCGACTCGGTGACAACTCTTGAGAGAGAGAGGCCAATGTCACTACACCCCTCTCTCCTTGCTTCAGGTTGGCTCTTCTCCAACTCTAGGGGGGCTTCCCTAAGGTAGGATCGCTAAGGCAGGTGCAGCGAAGGGAAGGTGGTCTGAAGAGGCTGCCTTAGAGAAATGTTTGGAACAAAAAGGAAAGGGTTTTTGCTTGAGTGATGGGAAGGAAGGGAGGATCAGTCCTCGAGGGAAGACAGTAGTCAGTTATACTCATATTCTTCTTGTCTTTGATTGTGGAGCGTACTAGTTTAATCTCACTTGTGTGAAACGCAAAGCCTCCCTGAGTCCCCTTTTGACTCCATTCTCCCTTCTAGTACTAACATTGGTCTTCTCTCCAGGACTGATCCTCCCTTCCTTCCCATCACTCAAGCAAAAAACCTTTCCTTTTTGTTCCAAACGTTTCTCCTAAGGCAACCTCTTCAGATTACCTTGTCCTTCGCTACACCTGCCTTAGCAATCCTACCTTAGGGAAGCCCCCATAGAGTTGGAGATGAGCCAACCTAAAGCGAGGAGAGAGGAGTATGGTGACATTGGCCTCTCGAGAGAGAGTTGTCACCGAGTCGGCGCGCTCACCTTTTGGGCTTCAGCACACATGTGCCAGTTTTGGGCGACAACAGGAGGAAAGTTTCTCAACCCTTGATCTTGGAAAGGCAAGATCTAATCCTGGACTTTGGATTTAGGAAATGGGGAAGGTGAAAATTCAAAAGACACTCTCAAGTTATAAGCGAGAGCCTAGGGTAGTTTGCAAGACAAGTTGAAGGAAATCATTTCCAAGACTGTGCATTTTGGCTGGGTAATTTGCAGAGAGGATGCTGCTATTTTTCTCAAGTGGGCACGAATGCTAAGGAGAAAAAAAATTCTCGAGTGGGCACGAATCCCAAGGAGATGTGCATGTTTCCCAAGGCATTTATTTCTTGTGAGTTGTATTGTTTCGTGCAATACAGCAGTGGCACCAAATTCAAGAAAATTTATGGGCACGATTTTCAAGAAGGAAAAAAATTGTGGGCACAGAAATCTATACAATCTGTACTGTCAGCTGGGCACGAAAATCAAGGTGGGAACGAAAATTGAGGAATCTATTCTAGTCATTTATTGTTGTAATAAATGTTGTTGTAAATTAATTTCTTCCTAATAAATGTTGCAATAAAAATTTCTCTTGGACTGGTTATTCCCAGGGTGGGGTTTTTCCAGGGTCACATTGACCAAATTTCTGTTGTTTTATGGGTTTTTCAGTCTGTTGTTTTTTTACGTGATTTTTCGCTGCTACAGACTTCGTTTCAATATTTAAGCTTGTTGGGTTACTGATTTAAATGCATGAGAGGTGTTTTATTAATGACCAATTTTAAGTTTGAAATCGGGGTAAACTAAGTATTTGACAAAAGTCTGAAATTTTTGTCAATATTTCTACATGCGGAAGTAACCATGCACTAGCTAGGCTACTTGACTTTGTAATGGTGTTTTATAATAAGGTTGTTTTTAAAGTGACTCTTATGTAATGTGACTTTTTTTAAAGTATCCCTTGGTTTTATTTTTATAAAGTGACGTTATGAAATAAAGTGCACATAATAAAGTTAAAATGACTTTATTAAAAATTAAATGTAACCGATTTTGTAGGGAAAGTATTTCAACCATTCATCATGTAAAGCCAAGATTAAATCTTGGACTTTGGATTTAGGGATTGGGGGAAGTGAAAAATCACTTTCTTGTTATAAGAGAGAGCCTAGGGTAGTGTCCAAGACAAGAGTGAGCATTTGGCATGTTTTGAGTTTTGGAGAGTGGGAGCATATTTCCCAAGAGAGGGCAAGATTTCCAAGAAGGGAGCTTGATTCCCAAGAAGGGCACAATTCCCAAGAAGCATTTATTGTTGGGTCATATTGTATGGATTTTTTGGGCCATACTCCTTTGTTGGCACGCAAATCAAGGAGTTGTTTTGTTGGATGAAAACCAAGGTGGAGGTCGTACAGGCTGTACGAATTGGTGTGCATGCAAAACGAGGTATTGAGCACAAATTTCGAGAAGGTGCTGCTATAGTGGAGGTCGTACATGTACTATTGTTTAGGCACGCAAATTGAGATGCTGCACATTTTTGAGGTGTTGGTATAGTCATTTATTGTTGGTTAAATGTTGTTGTAAATTCAATTATTTTTCCTGAAATGCTTAATAAAATACTCTATGACTGGTTTTCCCCAAAGGGGTTTTTTTAGGGTCTAGTTGACCAAAATTATGTTGTTTAAATGGTTTATCAGTCTGATGTTATATGTCTTTTTCCGCTGCAAAACGGACTTAGTTTCAGTGTTTCAGCTTCATGGTTGTTGGTTAAATGCATGTAAAGTATTTTTAATTAGTGATAGTTTAGGACTGAAATCTGGGTTAAGCTAAGTGTTTGACAAATTATCTAAATGACTAAGGTTTGATTTTTTGTCAATTTCTACAATTGTGCATTTCGCATATTGGTCCTCCTCCACTTCACAAGAGTTTTTGCTAGATTGATGGGTTGTAAAAGACATGAATGATGGTTTTAAAGTAGTTGCTCAGGTTTGTGATGTGATGCATGCTTTTGAGCCTCTTGAGGTTCATAGTATTATTTGTGTGCTTACAATCACTCATTTTCTTGAGGAGGTTAAATACTTCGTCGCCTTCTGTTACCCACTAAGTCATACTTAGTGGGTGGTATCCGGTGAGCCGGATGAGACAAACAAACACCAATGTTCATTATTCAGAGTTCAGAAGTCATTCAACCTTCTTCTGGGAAAATTTTTAAAATTTTCTTGTACCACATGTTCATACTCCCTTGGGGGAGTTGTAATAAAATGTTCTAGCATGGTGGTGTATGTAAAAGATTCGGTCTCCTAGACTTATCTATCAATCCGACTAGCCCAGAGTGCTTTTTCCCTTAGAGATTATTTGTTGTTGAATAAATGACTAATAATTTTTTAGTTTTTCACTGATACCTCCACAGTTGGGATGGGTGTCTTGGTATTTAAGCCTCGGGGGTTATTAAAGTCAATGTGTCAATGTTTATAAACATGCTAGGCATTAATATTGATTCATATGGCCATGTGTTAGGTCCCCCTAGGATTTTTTTTAAGTTTTGGTAAAAATAAATTTTCCCATAAACTTAGGCTAATTTTTAATAGTCTAATTGGAAAATTTGGAAATGTAATAAAAGTGTGGTTAGGGATTGGATTTTGCCATGGGGGTGCTCGTTTTCTAACTAGAAGCACCCGTCTAACCCAAAAACCCACTTTTCCTAAGTTTTAAGTGATAAATTTATCACTTAAGTCAAAAATCTCCTAAAAATCAAATTTATTAATTAAAAAATAGAAATAATTAATGATTGGAGAATATTCCCAAAGTCCTAAATCAGTGGGATCTCATCCGAGTTGACTAAAATCAGTCTCATCGACTCCTTTCAGTGAAGGCGAGTTAGACTAGGGGTAACGGTAGGTGTTTTCCACTTGGTAAGAGACACTGAAGGCTCACACAAACATAGAGGTTACGACCCTCTCTCTCCTCCCACACGTGTGGGTAATTTGGCACATGCTAAGGGGTTGGTTTGGTTAACTGAGAGAGGTGGTAGTCAAGCTTCTAGTTCCAGTTTAGTTCAGACTCAGTTCATCCTCAGATCAAACTCAGGTCATCCTCAGATCAGAGTCGGTTCATCTTTCCTTCAGCTAGAGTCTCTCTCTCAGTCAGGCATGCGCCCCTCTTAGCCAGTTTGGCTATAAAATCAATTTGCCTTCTCTCACATTTAACTGTTGTCTGCTTGAATGGTTATTGGAATCATAGGAATAGATCAATGTAAGTAAGTTTACTTACTCCTATTTTGCTACATATGTTTGAATGAGTTAATAGTTGCATGCTAAATAAGATTATTTTTCATGCTGTCATCTATTTCTCATATGTATCTTCAGATTTAATGAGATTGTTTGAGGGATTTGTTGTTTAGCTTGCAGGGTTTGCCGTGATTGGAAGAGTTGTGGTTCAAGTTTCATTCCACTGATTTTCCAACAAGATTGTGAAGATTGTGTCCCTCAGTGCTTCACTAACAAGTCTCTTTTGCAGATCTATTACAGTAACAAGCACTATTCTTTTCCTCTTCCTCCTTCAAAAATTAAATTTTCCTCAAATTTGTTACCTTTCAAGGTTTTATTGCTTAGATATATTTTAATAAATAAAATCATATATAGATCTAGTTAGTAAGATCTTTGTTTTAGATTAGATCTCAGTTTTGTGTTGCATGCAAAGTTCCATTTAAAGAGATCTAGTTTAAATCACCCTTTTTGAAAGCATTATAAAGGAAGTACTTAACTTGCTTTAAGGGTAGTTTTATTTCAAGGTTTAAAAGGTAGATCTAGCAATTGAGTGCACATTGTATTGGCTTCCCTAAAGCAAGCCAATATCCCAAGGAAAGCTTTTTTTTTTACATAGTTTTAACTCAGGAATTTTTTTTAATTTTTTTTGCATTTTCCAAAGGCACTTCTAAAGTGTTTTTGGGCACATTTAAACTAATATTGATTGCTGGATTTTAGCAGGTCCATCCACAAAGAGGAGGAGGAGGAGCTGCTCAAAAACTAACTTTTGGGCCATCCGGAGCTCTCCAGGAGTGTCTCCATCTTCTGTGTTCACTTTTGGACTGTTTTGTAAACCCTTGGGTTCGTCCTGTATAAGAACCAAGTTGTATTTTCCATTAAGCATTGTAACCAAGTAATATGAAAAAAAAAATCTAGAGTAGGCTCTTCTGAGCCCACTCCCCATCCTCCCATGGGAGATCCGCGTCAATTTCCCATTTTTGCTTTTTTCGCACTTTTTTATTTTTGTTTTGTTTAGTTTGTTTTATTAATCTGCATGATAGTATACTTAATTTAATGCTACAAGATCTCATTATTCCATATTTCAAAGTAATACTATTACTTACCCCACGATTTCATGAGTAACCCAAAAGGGGAAAGAGATTCGTGGTAAATTAATTAGATAATCCCTTTTTGTTTTATTCTATCTTGCACTTTACTTCCAATTTCGCTACAAAAACATTAATAAAATCCACCCTTCCTTTCTTTCCCGATTGCGGTTCACTTGAACCGAAAGAGATTCTTGGAGGTCACTTTCTTCTTTTAAACAACTAAACGATTATTAAAATCCTTTAGACTTTGTTGCGTAAGCTCTACACCGCTGCGGTACGTCCAAACAGTTGGTTGCATCAAAAGCAACGTGGGTGACTAAATTAATTAAGTTTTCACGCCCCAATTAACCCCCCCAAGAGAAAATCCAACGCCTCAAGTTAATCCGTTGCGGTGGAAAAATCCACAAAGGAAGCGGGAACAACTCGATAGTGACCTCGAGGCACCGTTAGGCTACACCCTTGTTGGTGTAGTGTTGAACACGTCTCAGAGACTCCAACCAACCCACATATTCCTTGCGGGGAGCCGCATCGAATAAAGATTTTGGACATACTACTCATACCTTCGGGTATATTTGGAGTTCCATTTTCCCTTAAGTTAATCAACTCATCTCCACATTAATCTAAAATTTGACCAAGAGCACTTGCAACATTTTTCTTTCAGCAATACAACAGCACTTTTAACTGTGGACTCCATTTTCGCATTGGTTCTTTACTTTATATAATCATCTGTTTCCACATGCTTTATATATCATATATCGATCTCTATGTTGTTGTGTTTTAATTCTATTGCAATATCTTATGTTAGTGTTTTTCATCAAACTCCTAAATAACTAATTCATCACCATCTCACTAGGCCTTAACAACCTTAGTATTTTAATAGGGTCTACCCCCCTTGGCTTCGTTAGGAGTTGGCCTAAACAGAGGAGTCAAGAACAAGGTGACAGCCTTGACTCGAGACTCTCCCACAAGGACACACTGAGTAGCTTGAAGATTTCTGCCACATTCCCCCCAGGTGTGTGAAAGGTGGCAACACCTTCTTTAATGAAGTTCCTACTCATGGTCCATCGAGATCTTTTTCACTACTATTTACAAATGATTCACCCATAGATGACTCTCAACATGTTTCAATGGTTTTCTCTATTACACATTATGATGTTGATCCTGGTCTTCATCCTACAAGTGTTTTCCTCAAACAGTTGGTATCAAAGCTGAAAGTTGATATCAAAGCTTAACAGTGGTTAGCTACATTGTTCTTCACCATTGTCCATTCTGTAACAGGTAGTATTAAAGCAACTCTTCACTACTTTTTGATGGAAAGTTGGTAGCAAGGCAACTCGAGAAGCCTTGAACAAACTTGAGGCAGGGTGCAAACCTTGGGCAAAGTTGATGGGCTATACAAGGAACCCCTAAAGGTTGGATCGCAGACTTGTTGCCTAGGCACAAACATGCACCTAGGGCAGTTCATCCACTCAAACTTTGGCATTCAAGTATTCCTCACCTTAACTTGGAAGGAAGTAGAAGTTTTCAACAAGAAGTTATGTCAGTGTATAAGAGCAAGCTTGAGGCAACAAGTAAACCAAGTCTTTGCGGCTTGAACTGTTGATTAAGTTGTCATTGATACCAACGATGTCTAGTCATTGATGCCAACTGTTGAGTCCTTGGTGCCCCTTGTGGAGCCCCTAAGGGTTAGTGTGTTGTTTGTGGTTGTATGTGTCAAAGGAGCCCTCTTGACTTTGTCCAAGCCCAATATTGAAGACCTTAGAGGCCTTGGGACAATGGAAAAAACCTCGGTTACCCATTGACTTGGTTAAGTGCCCCTCAACTGTATCTTAGTCCTTAGCCTACAAGAGCGTTGAAGATGCCCTTATGTTCATAACCCTTGCACATGATTGAAGCACTCTAGTCATACCTTGAAGCCCATATACTAGTGGTCACATTGACCTTGCACTTGACATATAAATAAAGAATACCCTGGTCAAAATAATTATGCCCTAAAACCCTTAACCCTCATATTGGGAATAAGCCCACATGGTTATTGAAGAAGCCCTTGCTTGATGGCCATAAGCCCACAAGAATGTTGATGAAACCCTTGCTCATATTACATGAAGGCATTTTACACCATTATCTTTCTCATGGAACCCTTGCATGTTGATGAAGCCCTTGATATCTTAAACAAACCCTTGTTAATGATGATAAAGCACTTGCATTGCATATGATGGAGAAATTGAACATGAAAGATGCCCTTGATTGGTGATCTAGCTCTTGGTGCCATAAAAATACTTGAAGAAGCCATCAAGAAGATTTCAAAGCAATTTTTGGACATCCTGTACAAATTGAAGAATTAAAGGGCAATGGACTAAGTATTTGCAAATAATCCCTCCATATGATGATGGTCATCGTCAAGCCCTTTCCATTGATATGTGGAGTGTCTCCTAACTCCTTACGGTTGATGAGTTTTGATTTTTTAAAGTTAATGTATTAATTTGCCCCTTTACAAGTGCTAAAAGAATTCAATTAATTTTTAATTAAAACTACTACAAGTCGGCCAGACATGTGAAAAAATCCTCCACTGTCCATTGGTTGTAACTTGGGTGGTTGGGAGGAATGAATGTTAACCTCCCCACCCAGATTCAATTCTTATAATGACATGGTTGCTCTTATTGAGCCTCTATGTAATGAATGAGTGAATGAGTGGACCCTATGTTTGATTCTGACAAGGCCTTGACATAAAAAGTAAGTTCAAGGCCTAGCACTTTCACGTGTGAAAAAAAAAATTCCTCCACGACCTAAATAAATATAAGATCAAACATTTCATTTGTTCATCAATCAAGTCTCTCTTTGTTATTTCGCAACTCTTGGAGAAAAGTGCGAAACTTTGTGGAGGAGAGATTTTTGGGCATCTTTGAGGATTGAAGAGATTAACTAAAATTGGCATAACTTTCTCATACCGAATCAAAATTACAAAATTCTTGGCTTGTTAGAAAGCTTGTTGCAAGGCCTTTGTGATGACATGATCTAGAGTTTCTTTTGGTTTGTCTATTATTTCTTCATAATGTGATCTTCGAAAAGGTATGGCTCAATGTTTTGGGTTTCTATCGTGATGGAACATGTCTCTCATGAATAGAGTTCATCTTTGATCTTAGTATGTGAGCCTATATATTGGTATATCTCTTGGCATATATATTGGTATATCTTAGAGTTCATCATTGAATATGTTATGAAGGCTATGGTGATGGTTACTTGGCATATATCTTGATGTGATCTTGATATAAATCTTGATAATTATCTTGGATATTGTCGACATAGATCTTGGTGTATATCTTGAATGTTGTATAGTGTAGTATTGAATGAGAAGTTGACATGTAAATAATAGATCTTGTGAGTGATTTCTTTGATCAACCTAAGTGCTCTCTTCGGAAACTAGTTTGACAACTGTTGATCATTGTGTCTTTCAGCTAAGTGGAGCCTGACTATTATTGACTATTAATAACAACCTTTGACAGTATTGTAAGTGACTATTTGCTTAATATTTGTTTGATTTGTTGACTTGATTTGAGGGGAGTGAAAAATCCTTTTGTGTCTAAGATTTAATGAGTTAACTGAGTTTGACATAGTTGGTTAAGTCTTTTATCTTCTTGGTTGAGGTTAGTTGGTTGAGGTTTATCATGTTTCACTGTTAAGTCTTCCTTAACTGTGATCAAGGTTGGTTGTTGTGTCATTGAGTTGAGTGTGATTGGACAAATTTTGGTTGACCGTATGTGAAGTCTCTTGGTTGCTCAAAAGTGTCTCTTATTTGATAAACTAGGCCAAGTAAGAAGGGTTGGTTGACTATTAGAGAACTTGGTTAGAGTAACACAAGTATATGATTGATTTGGCACAAGTACACAAGCAGCTTGGTATAGGTTGGTTCAGTTGAGCAGGATTGGAACAAGTTGCCTTATGTGCAGTTGGTCCGACTCACACTGGATGAGTTGTATGAGCAGTTGGCTTGACTCAGGTGGATTGAGTTTGGTGTGTAGTTGGTTAGACTCAGATTGACTGAGTCAGATGATGTAAGCAATAGATTGATTAGACATATTGTTTTGCACAGGTTATTGGTATAGGTGTGGTGCAATAGTCAATTGATGAGAAGTGGTCAAATGATGAGCAGCGACAGTTGATGAGTAGTGGTCAGCGGTAACAGTTGTTGTGCAGTGTGGTGCAGTGTAGTACAAATGTTGATTAGCAGGTCCGAAGGATCAGTGCGGTCATGGTTCATCAATTTATATCTTCATATCAGGGTGGCAGGACAAGGCAAGGAAATCTAGGTTGTTGGGGCTTCCTTCAGGTTGCAGCCTGTAAATTAGGGGGTTGTAGCCTCCTTCCAGTTGTAGCTGGAGAATTGAAGTCATTATAACAAGGGGATTGTTGCCTCCTTCCAGTTGTTGCTGGAAAACTATTATTATAAGGCTTCCATGGTTTTTGCCCCCAAGACTTGGGTTTCCACGCAAAAATCTTGTGTACTGTGTTTTACTATGCTTCTTATGTGATGATGATATGATGATAAGTGATGATGAGCTATAATTGTTTATATAATGATAACAACACTCTGCATAATATTGAATAAGTTGTTGATGATTGTTATTGTTGAAAAGGTAATAAAAGCTATACACATCGTTCACACCCCCCCTTCTCAGCATGCTCAATGTGTCCAACATGAACCGACTTTTCGGATGTGCCTAGCAGGGTCAATCCACTTTTGGGAGTCGTCACAAACCTACAATCTACCCTATCTTTGAAACCTAGGGGTTTCCCGATTTCACTTCAGCACTTGAGGTCGCACAACACCACCCTACCTTGAGCACAAGGACTTGACCAACTTGCGCCTCCTAGAACCAAACTACACTTTTTTGCCTAAGGTATGCCCATATCTTCACCTTAAACTACAAACCATCAAATGCAACCAAGTCTTACTCAATCAAGTCTCATATATATAGTGGATGCTCCAAAGTTTCTAGGGCATCATCATGAGAAAGTGGTTCATTCACACAAGTTCAAAGTGAACTATGCAATTGTGTTAAGTTTTGGGTTTGACATAATAAGGTGAATTTGCATAAGTGAGGTGAAGAGTGAAGAGGTGAACAATACCTACAAGAGGCAAGCATGTTGTTGCATCAAAGGTTGATTTGTACAAGACTATTAGCAATTGGCAAAAGGCTATTTTTCCTTAGATTTATACATTTGTAAAAAGAGTGGCAGGAAAGTGGTTGCACTCCCTTGGGTGTCACCTATACATGTACATATGTATTGTAGCTTGTCTATTGGGATGAATGTTGTTCTATTTCCTATTATGCTTTATGTTGGTTAACTGTTGACATTGGTTAAGTGAAGTATTAGCCAAGTGTTGAAACTTGTTAAGTACAAGTATTTATGAGATGTTTGAAAGGCTACTGTTGGATGCATGCTTAATTGTTGAATGAACTTGGTTGAGTAGAACTTAGAGGCATTTGATGGTTTGTAGTGTAAGACAAAGTTATGGGCGAACCTTAGGCAAAGAGGTGTAGCCTAGTTCTAGTAGAATATAGGTTGGCCAAGCCCTTATGGTTGAGGCAAGGTGGTGTCACACAACCTTATGTGCCACAACAAAGTTGTGAAACCCCCAAGTTCGAAGAAACAATTATGGGCAAACTGTAGGTTTGTGACAGTTGCTCCTCTTATAGTGATTGGGTTGACAAATGTTGATGACATGCACTTTATTGATGACTCATTTGAATCCCACCATACCAAATTCTCTTCTTTTAGACTTTTGCTAAAGCCCACCTTCACCGACGTGGAATCATATTGGTGTGGGAGATACAACGCTCTAGGGGGATAATATGTAATATATTCTCTATGTAGCCCCTAATCAACATTAAATGAGGATGTGAATATTGTAGTGTGATACCTTCTCTTTGTGGCCACCTATAAAGATTAATGAGGGAAGCTGAAAAATAAGGGTGTAATCTTCATTTTTTGCCACAACCAACCTTATATTCAATTGTTATTTATACACCAGCTCTTATTTGTATTCATCATTTTTCTTCAAGGCTCCCTATTCGACTCAAGGGGTATTGTTGGAAACGGTGCAAGATTCACTCTAAACCACAACCTAGCTTATATTGCAATCATTATTATATTTCTAGATTTGGCTAGGCCGATGATGTGTTAGAAAGTGGCAACAAGGAAGGTCTTTTATCATTTGCGTGTGTCCTTGCTTGATAGAAGACATAAAACAGGAAGCCAGATTGATCACTGCCTTTATCAAAAGTTTGGACTTAGGAAAAGTGCCTTATGTGATCTGCTTTTAATTTGACTTATTGGAGGCACTTTTATAAAGTACAAGGGAAATTTAGTTTAAGTGATGGCTAACCTAATCTTGGCCATTGATCTCATCGGAGGATCTCATCCATTGATCCATAGTGAGAGTTAGGGTTTTCGCTTGGCCATTGAGTTAAAAGGAGATTGATTTGGTGGAGAGGACACACACACACAGTTGCTTTGGCACATACATTACCAAAGAGAGATTTCTTGTTCATAGCTTTTCAGCCTGAGAGTGAGAGCGAAGTTTGCAAAAGAATTTTCAGAGAGTGAGACAGAAGAACATTCCCGAAGATTGACAGAGTTGCACAAGCAAATCGTTGGAGGTTGTGCAGCTAACGTATGGAGGTCGTGCGGCGACACAGACCGTGACGCAAAGCAGCCTGCGTTGGTATCAGCAAACCATACGCGGCCATACGGGTGACGTCAACGTTTGTACAGTTGAAGTAGAGGAAGTACCGCTTACGCAAATGCATTGATTTGGTGGAGAGAACACACACACACAGTTGCTTTGGCACATACATTGCCAAAGAGAGATTTCTTGCTCATAGCTTTTCAGCCGAAGAGTGAGAGCGAAGTTTGCAGAAGAATTTTCAGAGAGTGAGACAGAAGAACATTCCCGAAGATCGACAGAGTTGCACAAGCAAATCGTTGGAGGTCGTGCAGCTAATGTATGGAGGTCGTGCGGGGACACAGACCGTGACGCATAGCGGCCTGTGTGGTATTAGCAAACCATACGCGGCCATACGGGTGACACAGGCGACCGTATAGGTGACGTCAACGTTCGTACAGCTAAAGCAGAGGAAGTACCACTTACGCAAACGCATGAGGGTGACGCAGGGGGTCGTGTGATCTTTGTAGGGTTTTTCCTCGGTGAGTTTCAATTGTACGATTTTTTCAGGTTGACTAAAATCGATTTTCTGGATTGTATTGTTCTATATCTTGCTAATAAAATATCTTCTCAAACTGCTGCACTGGTTTTCTCATCTTGGGTTTTTCCGGGGGTTTACATACCCAAAAATATTGGTGTCTCTACTGGTGTGATTGCTATTATATGTTTTATTTTCCGCTGCATTATTTGTGAAGAAACTCATTTGTGGGTAACAGTAATATAAGTATATATATATATATATATATATATACTGTGTAGCTCAAGATTGAGTTTTAAGGAAACTTACATGGTATCAAAGCTCTTCTTTGGAGATCTGAGAGAAAGAAGTAGCATTGGATAGATCGGGGGCAGATCTATTGAAGACACAAACCTAGAGTTTCAGATCTAGGGTTTGACAGGTACATTTCATTATGGTCGTACAGTTGAGAGTTGAGGATAAACTCCAAGGGGCCCAAAACTTTACTACATGAAAAGAAAGGATCATGAGGATCCTTGCTGTTAGTGGTGCAGAGGAGAACATTGACTCCAAGAAGGTTGCGCCCGCAGATCCGGCAGAGTTGGCTACGTGGAAGAAGGTGGATTCTAGGGCCATGTTGATTATCTTGGATGGGGTGAAGAATCACAAAGTCCCTCACCTGTCCAGGAAGAAGACCGCATTAAAAATGTGGATGGCTATGGAAAGCCTTTACCAATGTAAGAATGAGAACCGAAAGATGGTGCTACATGAGAGACTGAGAAGCACCAATATGGCCAAGGGTGAAGAAGTGGTGCCTTATCTCACAAGGCTCACACAGATCAAGGACAACCTTGGAGCAATAGGCTCTAAGACTGAAGATGAGGAGCTAGTTCGGAGTATTGAGGACGGCCAACAAGGGTAAGTACATCTCCAATGAGTTCTTGGAGTTTTGTTCATCGGAGGGGATCAAGAAGGAGCACACAGTTCCTCATACCCCGCAGCAAAATGGAGTGGCGGAGAGGAAGAACAAGACATTGGTAGGAGCAGCCAAGGCCATGATGTTTGATCAAGGATTGCCATTATTCCTATGGGTCGAGGCATACAGGACCGCAGTTTGCATTTAGAACAGGTGTCCCCACACAGCTTTGGTGAGGAAGACACCCAAGGAGGTCTTCACAAGCACTAGACCAAATGTGAGTCATCTACACATATTTGGCAGTGGTTGTTGTTGTTACGTTCATGCTGACACTAGGAAGAAGTTGGATCCTTCTAGTGAGAAGGGGTACCTATTGGTTACAGCGAGATTTCTAAGGCATACAGTGTATATATTTCGGCTCGCAAGAGTATCATTGTGAGCAGGGATGTCCAGTTTGATGAGGACAGAACCTTACGAAGATCTATGGACTTACCAGCACAGGACTCGGGGATCAAGTTGGAGGAGCCATAGGTACAGGTATAGACACACGATATAGGTTCTAGTATTCAGAGGGAGTCAGGTGGACAGGATCCTTTGGTCATTGACTTGGGGGATGAGCCGCAACAAGAGGAGGATATCTAGCAACCGCAACAAGAGGAGGATATCCAGAAGCCGCAACAGGTAAACACTAGGTCACGGCCTAAGTGTTTAGGTCCACAATTCAGGATTCCATGAAGGTGACTCTTCCACAAAGCTCCATGAGGCGGAGCAAACCACTAGATAGACTTAGCTATATGGCACTGATGACAGAGTTGATTAACTCCAAGCCTTCCAGTTTCGAGGAGGCTGCACAACATGATGTGTGGCAAGAGGCTATGGTTGAGTATGACTCCATTATGAAAAACCAGGTATGGGAGGTTGTGCCCAAGCCAAAAGGAAAACGGGTGGTTGGATCCAAATGGATCTACAAGGTAAAGCATGCAGCAGACGGAAGCGTGGAGAAGTACAAGGCATGTTTCGTGGCAAAGGGGTATTCACAGAAGGAAGGTATTGACTATGAGGAGACCTTCGCCCATGATGCCAGATATTCTTCTATTCGAATTATTATCTCATTAGCAGCAGAGATGGGGTTGGCACGTTCATCAGATGTACGTAAAGATCGCCTTCCTCAATGGAGTTATAGAGGAGGAGGTAATCATTGAGCATCCTGAGCGGTTGAGGTGGAAAACAGGGAGTCGCATGTATGCAGTTTGCAGAGAGCTCTTTATGGGCTCAAGCAAGCACCTTGGGCATGGTACTCAGGGATTGACAATTATCTACGGGTGATGGGATTTCAGCAGAGTGAGGATGACCATAACCTGTACTTCTTGTCAGGTGAGGTACCTCTCATATTGGTTTTGTATGTAGATGATCTCTTTCTTACAGGAGATGAGAGGTTGATTGACGACTGCAAGTCCAACCTTGCAATTGAGTTTAAGATGAAAGACCTTGGGTTGATGCATTACTCCTAGGTTTGGAGGTTTGGCAGAGAGATGGGTTCTTCTTCATTGAACAGAGGAAGTATGTAGCAAAGATCTTGAGGAGATTCAGGATGGAGGACTGTAGACCCATGACCATACCTTTAGTTTCCAACTGGAGGAAGATTGATGCATCAGGGTCAGTGCAGTTTAATCCTACATTGTATCGTCAGCTTATCGAATCACTCATGTATCTAGTCAACACATGGCCAGATATTAGCTTTGCAGTCAACTCTTTGAGTCAGTTCATGTTGGACCCTCAGAGAGTACATTGGACAACTATGAAGCATGTGCTTTGCTACATCAGAGGTACAATGGAGTACGGGTTGGTTTATGAGCGCAATGGGAGTGTACAGTTAGCAGGCTTCACAGATGTTGACTAGGCAGGATGTATAGAAGACCGGAAGAGCACTTCAAGTTGTTGCTTCAACATTGGGTCAGGAGTTATCTCTTGGTTCAGCAGGAAGCAGAAGTCAGTTGCATAGACTCAGCAGAGGCTGAGTACATGGCAGCCAGTTTCGTTGTATGTGAGGGAATGTGGCTGAGAAAGTTGCTTTCAGGGTTATTCAAATGAGAGCTAGAGGCTACAGTGGTTCGCAATGATAATCAGGGTGGCATCGGGACTATCTGAAAATCCAGTATCCCATGACCGGAGCAAACACATAGACATTTGATACCACTTCCTGAGAGACTGTGTACAGAAAGGAACCATTCAGTTGGAGTACATTCAGACAGATGACCAGGTGGTGGACATTTTCACCAAGGTACTTTGCAGAAACAGTTTTGTGAAGTTCAGAGATAAGTTGGGGTTACTACCAAATCCCTTCCTCGTTGAGAGGGAGTGTTAGAAAGTGGCAACAAGGAAGGACTTTAATCATTTGCATGCTTCCTTGCTTGATAGAAGACATAAAACAAGAAGCCAGATTAATCATTGCCTTTATCCAAAGTTTGGACTTAGGAAAAGTGCATTATGTGATCTAATTTTAATTTGACTTAATGGAGGCACTTTTATAAAGTACAAGTGAAATAAAATTTAAGTGATGGCTGATCTAATCTTGGCCATTGATCTCACTGGAGGATCTCATCCATTGATCCATAGTGAAAGTTAGGGTTTTCGCTTCGCCGTTGAGTTAAAAGGAGATTGATTTGGTGGAGAGGACACACACACACAATTGCTTTGGCACACACATTGCTAGAGAGAGATTTCTTGCTCATAGCTTTTCAGCCGGAGAGAGAGAGAAGTTTGCAGAAGAATTTTCAGAGTGAGACAGGAGAACTTTCCCTAAGATTGACAGAGCTGCACAAGCAAATTGCTGGAGGTCGTATAGCTGACGTAGGAGTGACGCAAGTCGTGACGCAAGTCGTGACGCAGAGCAACTTGCATGATGTCTGCAGGTCGTACACGACCGTTCGAGTGACGTAGGAGACCATATAGGTGACGTCAGCATTTGTATGACTGAAACAGAGGCGTGAGGGTGACGCAGGCAGTGACATAGGGGGTCATGTGATCTTTGTAGGGTTTTTCCTCAACAAGTTTCAATTGTACAATTTTGCCAGGTTTGCTAAAATCGATTTTTTGGATTGTATTGTTCTCTACCTTGCTAGTAAAATATCTTCTCACACTGTTGCACCAGTTTTCCCATCTTGGTTTTTTCTAGGGGTTTCCACACCCAAAAAAATTGGTGTCTCTATTGGTGTGATTGTTATTATATGGTTTCGCAGTATTTATTTCTGTTGCATTATTTGTGAAGAAACTCATTTGTGGTTAACAATAATAAAAATAATTGTGTAAGGATCTTCCCATATTGGTCCTCCTCCACTTCCCAAGAATCTTGGCCAAATTGATCGGTCGTAAAGGACATGAATTCTAGTTTTAAAGTGGTTGCCTCAGGTAATTGTGATGCAAAGAGTGCTTCACATTACCCCTCATATTTCATGTGGTTAACTCCTATGATTTTCATCACAGGATAGGATTTTCAACATGGTACGCATTGAGTTTTTAATGGATTAGGAGTACACACCTTGTTTTGGAGATGTTGCTTCTATTTGAGTGATTCAGTGTTTTGTTGGAGGAAACTCACTTTTCTCCAAGATGGATTGTCATGGTCATGGCTTGTAAATTGGTATTCTTCATGCTGCATATAGTTGATGATTATGAAGCATGCCTATCTCATCATGGTGTTGTATCGATATACTTATTCATCATGTTTAAAGACTACTACATCTTGGTTCTTGTATGATGGTTCTATCCCTCCAAAGGGTTGGATATTGTTGATATGAGGTAGCGGCATGGCATCATTTTATCCTTGGAGCATCCTAGTGATCTTGCATGGTGATCTTATATTATTGATATCACTAGGAGGTGGTGTTTCTACATAGTCCTCTTTTCTTATGGTCTTCCAAACTAGGTGAGGAACATGATTTATATGTTTGTGTGTTGGTACAAAATAATTAGGATGCTTGTCCTAGCACTGTGGGGGTTTATCTTATATGTGGATTACTTCTTGACATATCCACCCTCTTCACATGGTTCCAACATGAATTAGTGTTTTAATGGATATGGTTTGAGAACTTCCTTGTGTGAGCGCCCTAGGTGAGTTGGGGGTACTTGGTGCTTATTACACTTTATTAAACATGAATATTGACTCCTAGAGGGAGTGCTCACCTTGTTGCACACATGATGAGGCAAGTCACATTGTTTGCTTAAGTGGAGGGGCCATCCCCTTGAACTTGATTAGGCTGATTTGGTCAAACTTAAGAGGATGGAGTGGACAAGGTTTAAACTTTATATTCATTCGAGCTATGCACTTGCATAGAATTTGAAAAGTTATAACCACATTGAAGCATGCTTGATGAAGTTTTCTAAGGAATAGATTTGGTCAAACTAAATAGGTTAGGTGATTACACAATGGAGGAAGCACTTTTCTATTTTTGGGAAGTTGTTAAAGGTCCCAAGACCCTTGACCTATCATGCATGTGAAGCACTCCACCTACACGGAAATACGCACACTTCTTAAGGTCAGCCTCCTCTTGTGCACATGGTTTTGCAAATCAGATGATGGCTATGGCTCTTGGTTTGAAGAAAAGTGATTATTTATGGATTTAGCCACCTAGCACATTCTTCTAGGACAAGATGATTATGGTACATGTGGAGGATTTATGGTGGTATACACATGGATCTAACCACTTTGGCACATTTTTCTAGGGCACACCCATTATGTGGCTTCTAGGTGGTTAAAGTGGTAATACATGCACATTCTCAAGAGTTGCTCAAAAATTATTTTATTATTGGTTGACTCCTTCCTTGCGCACATGTGGAAGGTTGTAACTTGTTACACATCGAAAAGCATGTTATTAGGTTGTTTAAGGAGGTGTTCTAGTTTCAAAGAGTTTGATGCACATTTATTGAGGATGTGACACTATTTTATGAGGATCAAAACCATAATTTTCCCATCTTGTGTTATTTTCAGGAGGTTGTTGCTCAAGTAACTCCATTATTTTATTTATTGGTGAATTTCTCAATTTTCACATGGAGTTAGTTACATAACAACTCTGTAATATTGTTTTCCTTGGAGATAAACATGCTTGTTTTATTGTTTCTTATAGGAGATGAAAGTGGATCTCCACAACTTATTGCTACTTATAATAAGAAGATTGTTGATGAGGTTGGAAATGTGATACTTTATTCTATTCCTTGGAGAACAAATGGATCTGTTGCCACCTAATTCACACTTTAAGGAACAAGAAAGTCACAACCTGCTATGTGTGTCCTTGGGGGCAAGGGAGAGCTGGGGACCACTGTCACCACAGTCCACAACTCCTCCGTTTAGGCAAGATCCCAACAGAGCCAAGGGAGGAAGTCCCTACGGAAGACTAAGTTCTTGATTTATTAATTAATTACAAATTAAAGGGATCTTATTAAGTTGTGAAACTAAGGTTTTGAGAGATGACAGTCAAACCAATGCAAGATGCAATATTTCAATGACAGTCAATCCTTTTAATATAACCAGTGCCTAAGTAATGGAGTCAGAGAATGCAACTTTCAATGGATGTCGCCTAGTTTAATTATCCCACAGGTTAAGTTATCTAACAATGAGATGAGAATAAACTATGAACAATATACACAGTCATGAAGGATTCATGAACAATATGAAAGATAATAAAATCACAGTTGAGTAATATGAACAATATTAGACAGTTGAGCAGTAATATTATGAAATAACTTGATGCTAACAAATGCTCAGATAAATAACAGAAAATGTAAACCAGTTGATCAATACCCACAAGTTAGACAATTATTAGTTTTGCTTTGCAGGTGCAACAACAACTGAAAGGAAACAAGCACAATATTGGAGTGAAAAGCTGTTGGAATGAAAATGTTATAGAACCGATTTTGCAATGTCTCTTGGTTCGTTTTAGGTAGATTTTATTAAGGTTTTTCCTCTTGAAGTTTAGTTTTCGAACCAGTGGTGTGACTACCCCAATCTAGTATTTCTCAAGTCAAAGAAGGAATGCTGGTGCGCTCAAAACAGTGGAAACAAGTCCACCTGTAACTCCCAGGTCAAACCCCAATGCCCCGGTGCTCAACAAGGAGGACGTAGAACGCCTAGAGACCCCCCACGGTCTTCTACCCCAAGTAGCTTCCGAAGTCACTGTTTTTAATCAACCAGAAAAAATAGCAAGATGGATGCCTATTAAACTAAACTCCTCTACCCCCTGTCGTATCTCGTGAGTACCCCGAAGGGTGATAACCGAGTAGAGGAACAGGGGCTAAATTCGTTGTTGGTTAATTTTAGGGGTAAATTTTAAGTCTTGGTGATTAACATGCAAGGTTAATTTTATACTATCAACAAGATCAACCAAGCAGTATCCCTTATGGGAGATGCTGGTACTTGATCTTGGACTGAAAAGCAAAATGTGAAGGTTTGTAGCAGAAAAAGGAAGTTGTTCTAATTTAAACTAAGCCCCCACCTCTCCTGCTTTTCATACCCAACTTGAAGTCCCTAAAGGGAGATGACAAGTAGGACAGAGGATACACCGGATCAATGGGTTGTATGGTTACTCTTTTGACAGAAAATAAAATTTAAATTTAGCTACTTTGAAAGGAAAATGCAATTAGCTAAACAATGTCCTAACCGCACAGCAATCTCTGTTACAAAGATGGTGGTCTGTAACAGAGATGGTGGGTTAACAGAAATAAAAAAAAAAATCAACCTAACCTCACTTCAATCCCTTAAGGGAAGGTGGGTAAACAGAAATAAAACTTGCATAAACATAAATCTAAGCAACTAGTTATCTAGGCTACCTCTACACTACTCATATACAGATTTACAGCAGCTTTTAAAGCTTTAGAGAATACCCCAAAGAGAACTTCTCTTTTGGGGTTTACAATCTTGTAGAAGAAAGAGAAGAAATGTGGTTTTTTGGCCCCTTTTGGACCAGAACTTTTCTAGGGCTTTTTTAGGCAATTTTGGGCAGCATAACCCCCTCTTCTGTGCATAAACCTGCAACAAACCAGCAACTTTACTTGCTGGAATTTACTGCAGAAACACTAAAACAGAAAGTTAGGACAGATTAGTATAAAACCAGAAAATTTACTGAAAAAAAACTAAACTTGAAATTTTTGGAAGAAAGAAGTTTTAGTACTTTTAAAAATGAATTTTTGGGCATCCAAATGATGTATTAACAGCAGATTTATAACTCTATATTAATCTGCAATGGAAGAAAGCCCTAAAACAAGGGTTTTATTCACTATACAGTGAATAAAGCTCAGTTTTAAGAGAGAGAAAGAAATATGGACGAAAATGCAAATTTGAAGAAAGAAACCTTTGGAGGAGCCCTTCTTAGCTTTAGATTCCTACAAAACAAATCTATTAGAGCTGCAACAAGTAAGTCAAGAGATGAGCACAAAAATAAATCCTACAAAATACTTTGTAGAATCTTACCAATCTACTCACAAATGAAGATAGAAGTACTTCTACCCACAAGTCTCTCCACAAAATACTTCGTGGAGAGCTTCCAAGCTAAACAAATGCAACAATAATTGATAAATCCACAAGGTTACCTCACTAATCCAAGCATGAAATAAGAGATCCACACCAACAATTTGCCTCCAAAGCTTTCTTCTATTATAGCCCAACTAGGGCAAGATTCAATACAACAATAGCAAGAGGCTTGGGCCAAATGCTTGAGAGAATATGAGAGGAGAATAGGGAAAGATTTCAGCAGCATAACAATAGCATGAGAGAGAGATATTAATGAGGGAGTGAGACCCTCATTATATAGTTGAGGAGCAACCCCAACCCCTTGAAGATCAATGGCCAAGATTAGATCTAGATCTAGATTAGATCTCCACCACTAGATCTAGGTATTTGACTTTGCACCCCTCTCAACCAATCAAATAGCCTAGGCACCCCCTCAATCCATGGCTTGGGTGCTTGATCCATGCCTCAATCCATCCACACCCTTAGATCTAGGGTTTTGACCAAGGCGCCACCCTTAGATTGCTTTTAGGGTTTATTTGTGGGCCCAAAGGCTAGGCGCCATCTTTGGAGGAGCTTTTAGGGCTAGGCGCCACCTTTAGAGGAGCTCTCCACTTTAGCGCTCCACTAAAATGAGGGTTTTCTACCCTAGCGCCACCTTTGGAGACATTTTCCACACTAGCGCCCACCTTAGAATGCCTTTTCACATGTGACGCCTCCCAAAAATGGTGGTTTGGCCACTTAATATTCACTTGGACCACCTCTTAATGTAGCGCCTCCTCTTAATTAGGGTGGTTTGGACCATGCTTAAGTCCAAAACAAATGTTTAACCTCTTGACTTAGGATAAAACTCAAAAGTTCACTTTCATTTAATTTTTAAAATTTAATTTAAAATTTCCCAATTTTTTACTTAGGAAAAATTAAAAATAAGCTTGGAAAAATCATATCTTGGCCATGGGGGGGTGGAAAAATTTGAAATAAATTTTCCTAGGCTTAGCAACCCCCAAACAAAATTACCATGGCATTACTTGATTTTTTACTTCAAAATCAAATAATGTGAATTTTAACTTAGGGAAAAATTAAATAATTCCCTAGGGGAGATAGACCCCTCCTGACCAAAATTGGTCCATCTCTTCAACCCCTTGTCCGAATGACATGGGACTCGAAGCAATGGCTTAGGGGGTTTCATAGCAATTTACCTTGCATTCATAGCCCCTATTACAAAGTGCCAGTGCTTGAGCAATTACATTATTACATCAAAACTTAGTTAATTAACCACCAAGGGGTGAAATTAATTAACTAGAAAAACAACATAACGAAACTCCGCAAGACTCTAGAGATGCCTAGCATGGTCACGAATAACATTTTGAACCCTTAGCCACCCCATGGACTTGATTATTAGAACGCCCGTCGCCACTTTGGAGGATTTTGAGTGAAAAACCTAACCAATTAAAATCGTTTAAAGAACAAGATTAATTGGAAAGGGAAAAAACACTCGATGAGGGGACTTCCCTAACAACCAATTCCATGGTGTGGCGTCCATATCATATGACCCACACTAGCACATAGAATTACATTAATTTTCCCACGCAGGGGAGCGGACATTTCGTTTTACAAAGGGGGAATTGCCCTACAGAAATGAAAAATCCTCTGACTTTTCCAAGGTACAATTTGTACAATTATGTACATCTTCATGTACATGAAGTTGCCACCTAGTCGAAATAGGTGGGCAACAGGATCTAAGAAAACAATTGCTTCTTTATTGTAAAAAGAGATGGAGCTCAATCTATATAAAGAGAAGCTCTCTCCATTTGAGAGTATGATAGGATTTGGGGAGCTATCCCATATTCATCTTTTATTGAAGATATTAAAGGCAATGCAAGCTATGCATTTCTCTTGGGGCATATAATATGTTGTTTTTATATAATTTGTTGAATATTAAGGTTGAAGTATTTTGAATCAAATGTGTCATGAGGGACTATAACATAGGTAACAAAATTCCTCGTCAAAAAATTTGTACCTTTGTGAAGAGATTTAATTTTGGTTGATTCCCCCTTTTTTAAGTTCCCTGTCTTGTTACCACCTCAGTTGTAGTTGGTGGTTTTTTCAAATCAAGTCGGCAAAGCAAAACAAGTATACTTGTTCATTGATCAAAATTCAAAAGTCCACCGCCCTTATTTGGGGAATCTATTTAAAAAAATTTATAACGCATGTTCATACCCCCTTGGGGAAATTGTAAAAAATGGCATGATAATTTTTTATAAAAGGCTCGAATTCCCAGACTTAAGCATCAAGCCAACTAGCCCAGAGTGTTTTATCCCTTGGTTATTATTGGTTGTTGAACAAACGACTAATAATTTCTGAGTTTTTCACTCACACCTCTAAAGTTGGGGTAGTCATCTTGGTGGTTAGGCCTTAGGAGGTTATTAGAGCCTTCGTGTCAGTGTTTTTCAACATGCTAGGCGTTTGAATTGAGTCGTATGGACATGTGCTAGGTCCCCCTAGAGTTTCATCTGATTCCAAGAAAAATAAATTATCCCGCAAAATTAGGCCATTTTTAATAGTTTAATTAAAAAACTTCAAATTGTAACAAAAGTCAGATGCGGAGTCCGTTTTTGGCATGGGGATGCTCGTTTTCACACTCGGAGTGTCATCTTAACCCCCCACATGCCACTTTTCATATGTTTCGAGCGGCAAAACCACCCTGCAGGGCATTATTAGATGCATCAAAGTGGTCAATAAATGCTAAAGGTGCAACAAATGGCATTTTTTAAAAGTGAGTGGGGGCATGATAAAGCATGTGTTAAAATCCAAAGTTAAGGTGGTTTCATATTAAAATACGAAGAGCAACTTGGACTTTGGTTTAAGTCTATTTTTTTATTAATATGAGACCCCACCACAAAGTCCAAACTCACCTTCACATGAAGAGAAATTCGCCCCCTCTCTTGGATTAGCTTGGTTTGTGATGTAACATGGAAAGTAGGGTGATGTCACATGGTGGACCCCTCATGAGTTACCTCTTCCACATAAAGACTTGAAGTTTGATTAAACTAAGGTAGCGAATGGTTTAAAACTAAAGGATGACGTCAACCACATAAGGGGAAGGCGCTAGCACCAAGTTAAAGCTTGTGATTGCAAGTAAGGAGTGGACCCCTCTCCATGCTTGCGTTTTTTAAACTGGGTAAACGTTAATATGAGGTAATCGCAAGCAATGAGGGTGACGTCAAGCAATGGGGAAACACCAATCCAATGTGAAGATCATGAGTGATTGGGTGTGTTGGCAAGTAATGGATGGGTTGGTGGAGTTAGGTAGGATAAGTGTCATCCACCTCTCCAGTTGCACTCTACTTCAAATCACTGAAACTCAGTTAAACTATCTCTCAACTGAACTCTCTCTGCCAGTGTTAGATGCACCCACTTTCTCTCTCTGGCTATAAATAAAGCATCCTTTCTCTCTTTCAAGCTGGTTAAAGCTGGGGAGAAAGGCTTGCTATTTGTAATACTGTATTTATCATTTATCGTTGGAATAAGAGAGAAGCTTTGGAGGCTAAATTGTGGAGTACTTTTCATGTGTGGATCTCCATTATCATGCTGCTTTTGAGGTGAACTACTATTTTTTCGAATTTTGCATTAAACTGTTGTTTGCCTGAATGGTTAATGGAATCATAGGAATAGATCATTGTAAGTAAGTTTACTTACTCCTATTTTGCTATATATGTTTTAATGAGTTAATATTGGCATGTTAAATAAGATTATTTTTCATTTTATATCATCTTTTTGGCATATGTATCTTCAGATTTAATGGTTTTGTTTGCAGGATTTTTCTTTTAGCTTGCAAGTTTGTCGTGCTTGGAAGAACTGTGGTTCAAGATTGACTCCACCGATTTTCCAACAAGATTGCGAAGATTGTGTCCCTTGGTGCTTCACTAACAGTTTCTTTTGCAGATCTACTCTAGCAACAAGCACTATCTCTTTCTCTTCCTATTCAAATTTCTAAATCTCTCTCATTTGGTTACCGTTTAAAAGTCTTATTGCTTAGATCTATCTCATTAAGTAAAATCATATATAGATCTAGTTAGTAAGGTCCTTTTTAAAATTAGATCTCAGTTTTTTTTTTGCATGCAAAGTTATAATTAAAGAGATCTAGTTCAAATTACCCTCTTTCACAAGCATTATAAAGGAAATATTTGGCTTGATTAAAGGTTGTTTAGTTCAAAGTTTAAAAGATAAATCTAGCAATTGGGTGCATATCATATTGGCTGCCCTAAAAAGCAAGCCAAGATCCCAAGGAAAGAAAGCTTGCTTTCCTTGGTTAAAAATTTGCACTTTTTCACCTAGTTTTAACTTAGATTTTTTTTCACTTTTTTTTGTGTTGTCCAAAAACACTTTTGTTTTTGGGCACTTTATACTAATTAAAGCTTGCTGGTTTTTAGCAGGTCCGTCCAAAAAGAGGACGAGGTGCTGTCCGAAAATCGATTTTTGGGCCATCTGGAGACCCCCAGGGGTGCCCTCATCTTCCGTGTTCACTTTTGGATCGTTTTGTAAACCCTTGGGTTCGACTTGTATAAGAACCAAGTGGTGTTTTCAATAGAGTTGTAACCAAGTATAATAAAAAGCAACTCGAGTAGGCTCTTTCAAGCCCACTCCCCATCCCCCCTTGGGGGATCCGCGTCGTTTTTCCTTTTTCCTACATTTCTATTTTTTTCTATATTTTACTTTAGTTTAGTTTTATTCATTCATTTGTAAGTAGTGTACTTTGTTTGATATTGCAAAATTGTTTACATCTTTCAGTTTTTCAATGTAATACTACTACTTACCCCACGATTTCTCGAGTGACCCGAAAGGGGAAAGAGATTCGTCGTAGATTAATTAAATAACCTGTTTTCCTTTTTTGCACTTTAATTCTAAGTTCAAAAAAAAAACATTAATAACATCCACCCCTCCTTGGTTTCCCGATTGCGGTTCGCTTGAACCGAAAGAGCTTCTTAGAGGTCACTTTTCTTCTTTTAAACAACAAAACGATTACTAAAATCCTTAAAATCCTTTAGACTTCGTTCTGTATGCTCTGCACCGTTGCGATTCGCCCGAACAATTGGTTGCATCAAAAGCAATGTGGGTGACTAGATTAATTAAGATTTCACAGCCCCAATTAACCTCCCAGGCGAAAATCCAACACCTCGAATTAATCTGTTGCGGTGGAGAAATCCACAAAGGAAGCGGGAACAACTGGGTAGCGACCTCAAGACATCGTTAAGATACACCCTTGTTGGTGTAGTGTTGAACACGTCTCAGAGAATCCAACCATCCCACATATACCTTGCGGGGAGCCGCATCGGATAACGATTTTGGACAACCTTCGGGTATATTTGGAGTCCCCTTTTTCCTTAAGTTAATCAACTCATCCCCACATTAATCTAAAATTTGACCAAGAGCACTTGCAACATTTTTTTCAGCAATACAACAGCATTTTATTTGTGGACTCCATTTTGGCACTGGTTCTTTACTTGTTATAATCATCTGTTTCCACATGCTTTATATATCATATATTGATTTCTATGTTGTTGTGTTTTAATTCCGTTCCAATATCTTGTGTTGGTTTTGTTCATCAAACTCCTAAAAAATAACTCATTCATCACCATCTCACTAAGCCTTAACAACCTTAGCAACTTAATAGGGTCTAACCCCCTTGGCTTCGTTAGGAGTTGGCCTAAACGAAGAAGTCAAGAACAAGTTGACAACCTTGACTCAAGACTTGCCCCCAAGGACACACCGAGTGGCTTGAAGATTTCTGCCACGTTCCCCCTAAGTGTGTGAAAGGCGGCAACATGTCTATTGCTAGAAAATATATTATGTATTTTTTTCTTTGATTTAGATTAGCTACAAATTATATTTCTCACTAGTAGACCCACCCTCATGCAGAGTTGGAGGTTGTCTTTGATTTAGATTCCTCCAAAAGTAATTTCTGGTTTTAATGGACAGCAAGATAAGATTGCAGTTTCTCCTTGATGTGGACTACACGGTCACACAAGAAAGCAGCCTTCTCATTGTTATCCTTGACTCCTTTCCCAATACACTCACCACTAGTCTTAATCCTCCCATCACACCATGTTAAAACCTATTCAACAACCATTAGTTTTGCTAAAGCCACTATTCATATTCACCGTGAGCCTAATTGCCTTAAGCTTTAGCAATCCTATGTTAGGGGAGGCCCCCTTGAGCTAGAGGAGAGCTCCCTCTTTAGTTGTGCATACTACATAAGCTAGCAATGCTCTTTTGGACATTAAATCTCAAGTACTAGTTTGTGAGGTAACGTTTTGGCACCATTGCAGAAGATAAAGTCCATTATCCAGATCTGTAGTCTTGCTACATTTTGACATTTTATGAGTACATGTAGTGAAGATCTATTACTCATATATGGCGACTCCATGAAGGGGGAAAGCACTAGTTCTTTGCAGGGTTTGAAGAATTTTTTTGGGCATAGAGGCCTACAACATTGAAGACACCTAGAAGCCTCACCTTGGCGACTCCACTTATTTGTATGAGGTAATGAAGACTATATTCAGACTTCCATTTCAGATTTGATGAATTCAATATGGAACCATGGCACACAAGTATGCTTTCTACTTTTGATTTTTCTAGCATTCTTGTGTATCCAAATAAGGCTCCTTCAGGATGGATTTCCCATGTTCCAAGTTTTCATGGGACGAATCATCTAGCCTCACAACATATTGCATCTTTTATGGACTATGCTTCAGAAATTAATATTGATTATGAAGATGTTATTATAAGATTATTTTGCCATAGTCTGGAAGGATATGCAAGAGATTGGCTTGGATTGTTGGGTAAAGAAACTTTATCTTCATTTGCAGGTTTAACCAAGGCTTCTTGTGAATATTGGCAAGTTGAAGAACCTTTTGAAGATCCACCCAATTCCCATGCATTCTATGACAATGAGGCCTTGGATGACCTAGATTCTTCTTCATGCCATGAAACCCTTTTGCTTTATATTTCAAATCTTGGCCATGAGATAACTCAAGCATCCCCAACATTCTTCCATGAAGACAAGGGTATTATAAGCCATGGTTATTTCCAAATTTCTGAATTTGATAATCTGCATGATGATGATTTGGAGCTGAATGTTTTTGACAAGAATCCTTGAGATGTGATGATGAATTTGTAATATTTACTCCTTTATGTGATGAGAAAGAGGGCAGCAAAGGGCATTTTTTTCATATTGGTGGTCATGGTCCAGGAATGGATTGCTACAAATTTTATGTAGTTTCTATCTATGACATTGATGGGGATGTTTCCAAGGATGAAAATGATGGTTTACTGACCTATGAAAGCCTAACAGTTTTGAGGAAAATGCAGATGTTTTAACTTTTTGCCTTTGGAAAAACCATGTCTAATAAATACATATTCAGAAATTTTGAACTAATTTCCAGCCATGTTTACTTGTGAATTATTCACATTTATGAATTGTTGTAACTAATTTCCAGCCACCAACAACATCTTCAGATTTTGATGTGTTTTCACATAAAATTTCAGCTGGAAATTGAAAAGTATTAATAAATATATATATATATATATATATTTTCTGGAAATCGCAATCTGATATAAAGAATATTTTCCCAGATCTGAAAATTTGCTTCACACTTCATCTTCATGCTTGTTAGTGGACAGAATTTTGTTCGACGAGCCTAAAACTTTGCTTATTGAGAATAACCAAGATGGTTTTCTAAATTTCGATGGGCTGCGATCTCCTCATGAAGCCTACATCAGCTCATTCCAACATTGCTTAGAAGATTCTTGCAGTCATCCATACCATCATTGGCATTAATTTGGTGTTGTTTCTCTTCCCCGTGAGCATATTTTAAATTTCAGTTTTCTCATCATGGAGATACGAACACATATTTATGTAATGAAGGATGTGTCCTTGTCTTGGTTGATGATCAAACAAAAAGGAAGGTGTCATGACATTTATGAGATGCTAAGATGGTTACGCTGGTTGCATGATTACAATTAGCATCTTACTTATTCTTGTATCAAATGTAGTGCAAGATGAATAAGCTCAACATGAACAATAGGTGTATTTTCATGTTATTAGTGCCACCGCTGCCTTGTGTCTTTTCCTCGTAAAGCCAATTTTGAGCTATTTTTTATGCAATAGACTATATAGATATTGTGTGTGGTGTCTATGGATGTTAATCTTCGCAACAGATACAACCAGAGATTTCAAAGTTCTCATGCACTCTTCTTCGTCAGCACATGTCTGCTTGGAGCAAATTGTTACTGTAAATTTTCAGGCCCTAGGTGACTGTTGTCCCCCAAGTTTCGGCAAGTTTCGCCGCACACCGAAACGTTTCGCTCCGCGTCTCGCCAAGTTTTGCCGAAAGCGAGACATCCCAAAACGTTTCGCATGGAGTTTCGGAGTCCTCGGGACACAAGAAACGTCAAAACGCGTCCCCGACCCTTCGGGACACGTCTCCGTGGAACACTGAAAATTTCAACTCGTTTAACCACAAAAATAAATATTTATGAACATGCAACAATCACACATATAACTGAAAATGAACAGCGAAAGCATAAACACAATATACAAGAATTCTACCCTTCAAATCAGCTTATCATTTAATAATCAAAAATTACAAGGACACCTCAACAAAGTATCATGTACTCCTTTTCTGATGAAATATTTGATACTCATCATTCTATGCAGAGCATTTGAGAAATTTATAATGAACAACCTCCATGTTCATTTTGCTCTGCTTGTAATGCACTGTACTTCACTGCAACATTTATCTTGGGAATCAAACTACTTTCAATACTCGACAACAGTGACGTGGCCAATCTCGGCTCCAACCCAATAGCTAAACGACTTCATCTAGAACACAACAGCCAGCTCCCCACTCCATGCAGTGGCACACTACCCATTATAGCTCCTCTTCTAGTTCTTCCTTCAAGCTGAGTACTATTTTGACGTTTCTTCATTCAACTTCAAATGTTAGGAGAGATGCTTCTAGTGCTATGTTGCGTGGGAGGGCCCCCCACCCCCTCGCTCCTGCTCCCAAAGCTCGCTTCCTTCGAAAGCTCGCTCTCAAAATGCTCCCAGTTTTGGGAGCATGCTCCCAAGGCGCACCCTTTCCTATACTAAAAGCTCCTATACTAGGTTGATCATTTGATGACAATGTTATGGTACCTCCCTTCTTCGCCAAGCTCCTACAAAAGTTTTTATGGTTGATCATTTGATGATAATGTTAGAACTTATAAGTTATAATTACTAGATGATTGATGTTACAAGGTTTAATCCATGTATCTATAGCTAATTCAACATCCTACATGTTTTTTAGATATAAATCCATCAAAATATATTAAAATATATACTATACAAAAACCGCTACCAAAACGGGAGCTTTTGAAAATTTCGCTTTTCGCTCCGCTCCTGCTCCCAACAACATAGTTCCAGTGCTCCTAGTGCACCATGAGATGTTCACCATTTTTGTATCACAATTTCTAGATCCACTCCCCTTGTATAGTTTTCTTTTGGATCGGCTCTCTTTGTACATCTCTCTTCTAGATCGGCTCTCCATCTTTGGAGTTAGCTCCGTTTGATTTTTTAGGTTAGAGTCTTACCTCTTGCTTATTTATAGGTTTCGCCTTGGCACTCCCACTTTGTATTGACATCATGGTGCCACACAATCCCATTGAACTGTTTTTGTGGTCAAAAGATAAATATAGAACTTTCATTTTATTATTATTGTGAATTACAAATAGATTTGAGTCTAACTACTTTCAACACGTTTGGCACTAAACTTGTGAAGAAGTTCCTACCCAAGCTACAACCTTTGACACTCCTTTTAGCAAGGAAGGAATTTTGCACCGATCCATGTTTGTTTTCGAATGCTTCATGTTAGATTTTTATCATTTAATCAATATGATCTAGGATCTTATATGAGAGAATAACATGCACAACAATAATCACAAGAGATAAGAGACACAAAGAGTTTTCCTCGGGGAAACCATAAAAGAGAAAACCCCGCAACTTCCTTAGAGATAGAATGAGCACCAATAGCAAAAGTAAAACCCAAAAACACAAAGATAATCTCCGACAGTTGTTCTCTCTCTCACTTGTGCGAGCTCCTCTTCTCTTACTCATGCACTACAGTTGAGTGAGTGTGTGTTTCAAATAGAGAGTCTCAATCTCTATTAATACTAGTTTTCCACTTGACAATTACTCACCAGGGCCGACCTCACTAGGAGAGTCTGATAACCCTAATACCCCTCAACTGTGGAGACTATTGCCCCAACTTACAATGGAGGGTTAACCTCTATGACTTTACATGACTTTATTATATTAATGATTCTCCCAATAGGAACATTGGGGTACATTGAAATACAACATAAGATATACAAGTGAATACATTCTGAAGTTACAAATACATCAACACTCCCTCTTTACTAGGAAGGTATTCTCTTGACACAGTTCATCAACACAAGTCTTCATCATAGGATCATCATCATCACTGCTCCCGCTATCTCAAGCAAATGGTGCTATCTCTCAATTCTACTCGTCATAGGAAGTTCTACAGAGCCAGACCTTTTTCATGTTGGTTGTAGGCCTAGTCTCCATGTAGGTCTTCTACTTCAGTGCTTATATCATCGGCATGGTAGGACACACCTACTACCCTCCAAGAAAGGCTCCAGCACTTACATCCACCGGCATGGTAGGACACAGCTACTACCATCCAGGGAAAGGCCCCAGCACTTACATTCACTGGCATGCTAGGACACACCTACTACCATCCAGGGAAAGGCTCCAGCACTTACATCCACTAGCATGCTAGGACACACCTACTACCATCCAGGGAAAGGCCCCAGCACTTACATCCACTGGCATGGTAGGACACACCTACTACCATCCAACGAAAGGCTCTGCACTTACATCTGCCAGCATGGTAGGACACACCTACTACCATCCAGGGAAAGGCTCTGCACTTACATCCGCCGACATAGTAGGACACACCTACTACCATCCGAGGAAAGGCTCAGCACTTACATCTGATCATGGGAGGAACCAATCCTGCCACCATCTCAGAAAGGCACAGCACTTATATCTGACCATGGGAGGAACCAATCCTGCCACCATGTCGGAAAGGCACAGCACTTACATCTGACCATGCGAGGAACCAATCCTGCCACCATGTCGGAAAGGCACAGCACTTACATCCGACCATGAGAGGCCCAGCCTGCCACCATGTCGGAAAGGCTTAGCACTTACATCCGACCATGGGAGGAACCAATCCTGCCACCATGTCAGAAGAGCACAGCACTTACATCTGACCATGGGAGGAACCAATCCTACCACCATGTCAAAAGGGCTCTCGGACTCATCACTTCTCCTTGGAAGGAACCTTGATCTGGAGAACACCAAGCTTCTCCCTGAAGTACTCAAACTTCACTCTGGCCATTTCAAGCATAGAATCACATCACGGTTGATTACGTCCAAGGATAACCTGCGAGCTTCGCCAGGACTGATTACATCGGACGACAACCTATAGGAACGTTTACGTCTGAGCAACCTACGAGCGAGCTTCGCTAGGATTTTATGCTTAGACAACCTGTCTCACCGGCTATGCTAGAACTTCCTCTTTCGAGAGATCTCGATCTGGATCACAAACTAGAGCTTCACTGCTCCTTTCTCCCAAGTAGTCGAGCAAGTGGCAACATATTTTGCCTCGACTGTACTCAACGCCATGCAGGACTCCTTCCTGCTAAACCAGGAGATCACACCTGATCCCATACTGAAGCCGCACCCCAAAGTGCTCTTCCTATCAATGGCACTATCTACCCAATCCGAATCCACATAACCCTTCAGGTTAATCTTCTAATTCGCCTGATACTTGAGCCCATAATCAATTGTACCCTTCAGGTACCTCAAAATATGCTTTGCAGCAATCAGGTGAACATGTCTCAGATCCGTCAGGAACTGGCTCAATATGTTCACAGCAAAGCAAATATCTGGTCTCATATTCGTGAGGTACATTAAGGACCCAATCATGTGACAATACATCGTAGCACCAACCGACTCTGATGAAGCATCACTCAATAGCTTCAAGTTCAATGCCATAGGTGTGGTCATGGCCTTGCAGTCCATCATCCCGAAACTCTTCAAGATCTCCACTCCAGACTTCCCTTGTCCAAGGAAGATTCCATCCGTACTCTGCCACACCTCCATGCCTAGAAAGTAATGCATCATACCCAAGCCCTTCATCTCGAACTCGACAGCAAGTCTCCTTCTTGCATCTATAATGAGTTCCTCTTTTCCTGACAGGAACAGGTCATCGACATGTAACAAGAGCATCATTGGTCTTCCGCCTTAAACCTTGGAGCAAAGGTTGGAGTCCGCTTTACTCCCAATAAAGCCTAGATTCATCAGTAATCTGTCCATCCTATTGTATCATGTCAAACCCCAGAATCTTCTGCAATCGCTCCCTCTGAAGTGGAACATCATTCTCCCTCTGCCTTTCGTACTCTATGTATTGAAACATTATGTACTGGAGTGACAAGTAGCTTCCTCTGCTACTAATATTCTATGTATCCATCTAGGGTCATTAGATACCAAGATCCTCTATCTTGAACCTTTTCAAAAGTTCTTCTCGCACCCATCTTGTGAGCTTGTCATCCTCTATAGGCTTTCATCTTCAACCTTGTAGCAAAGGTTAAGATCTTCATCACTCTAGGTGATCTTCAAGCTCCTCATGTATGTGTTATCCCATGGATGCCTTCTAAGCTCATACAAGGCCTTCTTTAATTTGCACACATGAGTCTGCCTATCATGTGTCTTAACTTCCAGTGGCAGCAAATGTCTCTTCGTAGTCTATGCCTTCTTTCTGTGAGAAGCCCCGTGCTACGAATCTTGCCTTGTATCCCACAATGTTACCATCTACTACATGCTGGAACTTGCAAATACTGCATCCTAGACATCATTCTTCTTGAACTAGTACTCTCCTTCCATGTCTTCTTGGCTACTTCTTCATAGATGGAAGGCTCTGCATCAATGATGTCGCTCAACAGTGTCACATAACTAGAGTGTGTCTAAGGCCTCTTGAAGTCTCGTCATACTATTCTTCATTTTGGATTATTTCTTGAACTGTCGTCACTTGTTCTTCAGAACAAGTATCATCCTTCTTTTCTTGTAGGCGATTGTACACGATCTTTCCTACAAGTCAAATGCATTAGTTGTATGGTTAGAAACATTTCATAAAGCATATTCATAATGGCAAATTCTTACGCATAAAGACGTAATCATGTAACTATTTTAGCCAATACAACATTCATCCATATCTCACGGAAACTTTCTAGATGCCTTCCATCTCTACCATGACATCATTGAGATTGTGCACTTATCCAATATGTCAGCAAAGAGGTTTCATTCTAGATAAGTAGCAATGGAGAGTTGTATAACATCATGAGCTACTTATCCATCACATGCATATTAGTAGTATACTATCATTAATGCAAACATTCTACAACTAAACAATGTCATATAAACAACTAGATATATAGGAAAAGACAATTTAAATACTTATCTTTATTTGTTTCATGGGTAGACTCCTTCTTGATCCTTCAGCTTAATCATCTTCTTCATTCATAACATCATCATTTCTTATCCAAATGCTAAGATGGATAAGAGGTTCTTCAAGAATTGAGTCCTTCATATTCCTCATTGCTTGAGGGATCTTCTTTGAATCATGAGAGCTTGATCTCCAGTTGCTCCCATCTTCTCTTCTCTTATTATGAGTCGAGCTTCTTCTTGTGTGCGTTCTTCCCATAGTCTGTTGAAGGTAATCACTTCCTTCTGCCACACATTCCTTAAATGAATGAATCCCATGATCCTGGGAGGCCATTCAAGGTGGTTATAACAATATCTTATTCTTCTTCGATTGCTTCATCATAGCATCGAACACTTCCTTTTGGTGTCTTCAAGGATGACACATGAGGAATGAGATGATCTTTAATAGAATCTACAATGATTCTCTTGGCTCTAGCCTTAGCCTCATCTCCCTCTGGCTCTCATAACTTCTTTACTAAAATACCGATCTAAGTCAATTTCTTCAAGGATCGCGGAGGTCCTATACTTCCATACTTGGAAGTTGTCAGCTTCACCAAGCTTGTCATAAAGCTGGTGTGATAAGTCATTTTGAAATGAGAACCTCAAATGTAAATAGCAAAAGATTAGATCTTACCGATTTGAGGTGTCCGTCCTGGTTTCGAATCTGGCTGATCTAGGGTTTGTTAGAGAAACCCTAATTTTCAAAACTTGGAATCTTTCAGATTTGATTGAATGGAAACATGCGCCTCCTCAAGGCAAGCTGAGCAGCATACTCATTTTCCCAAAACTGTGATCAGAACTGCAAAATATTTGATGCCCTAGTTTTCTTCAATTTCTTCTGCATAATTGCCTAATATTGTTTCTGCAATATATCCGAAAGTACTGCTCCTCTATGTCTGAAACTTCGCAATACGGTAGCCTCGTCTGTCCTTTTTCCAAAACCGCAAGTTTGAGCAGCATTGGTTTTACCAATTGGGACTTATGAGAGTTTTCCCAAGGTGACTTATTTCAGGACTATTCATCATAGCAAACTTGTACAGACTGCCACGTATCACTGTTTCACCTTCGGGGTCTGAAACTTTTACCACAGAAAGTACAGTCCGTTCCCTCTCTGGAACATCTTGCAAAATTTCATTTGGACCTTCATAGCCCGAGATATAACAATTTTCCCTAGGTGTCTTGTTTAGGGATGAATGCAGGGAGAGGCTGGAACCCTGATTTGGAGGAATCATATCTCCCAAAATATAGCGAATCTGAGGCCGAAACTTTTACACAGGGTACATCAGGAATTTATCTTCGTCCTGTAAATGTTTCGGCTCTTGAGCCTTCTCCAATCTTGAGATATAGTGAATGTACCAAAAAGACTAGTTTTAGTCTTTTAGGGTTTTTTGGTCCGGGGTCAAATTAGGGTTTGACTTTCCCAGAGTTTTACCCAACCAGAAATTTCGATCTTGGTCTCTAAATTTCGATTTTGAGGAGGAGAGCAATCCTATGCTGGGCTCACTCAAAAATTCCTCTTATGTGAAAAGCCCTAATTTCTCGCAGTAGTGACAGGTCAAAAACTGAAAATGCCCGAAATCAAATTCTGCTTCAACAGAAAGATGCGTCGTTCAATGGAGAGTTAGCCTAGCCTCTTTTTGCTGATGATCTTTGGAGGGAGACCCAAAAAGTAAGAAGCTCTAGATTCCGCAGCTGCACAGTGTCTTCTTCTCAGGTTAGCTCTGATACCATGTTAGATTTTTATCATTTAATCAATATGATCTAGAATCTTATCTGAGAGAATAACATGCATAGCAATAATCACAAGAGACAAGAGACACAGAGTTTTCCATAGGGAAACCATAAAGGAGAAAACCCCGCAACTTCCTGAGATATAGAATGAGCACCAATAGCAAAAGTAAAATCCAAAAACACAAAGATGATCTTTGACAGTTGTTCTCTCTCTCACTTGTGCGAGCTCCTCTTCTCTCACTCATGCACTACAGTTGAGTGAGTGGGTGTTTCAAATAGAGAGTCTCACTCTCTATTTATACTAGTTTTCCACTTGACAATTACTCACCACGGCCGACCTCACTAGGAGAGTCTAATAGCCCTAATACCCCTCAACTGTGGGGACTATTGCCCCGACTTACAACAGAGGGTTAACCTTTATGACTTTACATGACTTTATTATATTAATGATTCTCCCAATAGGAACATCAGGGTACAATGAAATACAACATAAGATATACAAGTGAATACATTCCGAAGTTACAAATACATCAACACTTCAAACTTTCCTTTTGCTAAGGGTTTGGTCAGAATATTAACAACCTACTAATCTGTGCATACATACTACAACTTTATCACCCCTTTTAAATCATGTCTCGAATGAAGTGATATTTGATCTCAATGTGCTTTCTCCCATCCTGAAGCATTGGATTCTCGAAGAGCTTGATACAATTCTGATTATCACAATAAATCATTGTGGAATCCAACTTCTCATCAAATAATTATGTAAGCAATTTGCAAAGCTAGATTGCTTCACAGCTAGCAATACTAGCTATCTCATGCTTTGCCTCTATTGCGTTGAGTGCCATAGAAGTCGGCTTCTTGCTGAACCAGGATATCATCGCTAATCCTGAGCTAAAGTAGTTCTCTGAGGTGCTCTTCCTATCAAATGCACTTCCTACCCAATCTAGCTCTGTATACCCCTACAGCTTCACCTCACCATCTCCAAGGTATCTCAACCCACATTCCACTGTGCCCCTCATGTATTTGAGCACATGTTTCGCTGCTACCCAATGCTCCTACCTTTTACTGAAAGATAGCAGACCTCTAAAGAAGTTTCCAAACTACATGGCATTGATGAGCAGCATCATAAATTCTGAACCTTCTAGTTATTAGTGTTGATTTTTGTACCTTGGAGGTGTTCCCCTAGTGACTTTGTGCCTAAGTCATTAAATGGGGAAAAGTGACATGGCCCTTATCATTGATTTCATGTGATATGAAATTAAGTTCACTTTATGAGATATAAAGTGATTTCTTAATTATTTAATGAGAAGTGAGTGAAATTATCTTTTATGCTGAGAAAAAATGATTTTCTCTCATCCATTGATTTGACATTCCAAGATTCAATCCAGGCATGTGGATCTTGTGATGGTCCAGGTTCACATACCCTCATTGAATGAACAAAAATGTTGGGTCAATCAAAGAGGCATATTACTCCATGAGCATTTGGAGAGGTCGACTTCTTAAGACGCTTGCACAAAAGTTCTAGCATGTTTTCTGAGGCGTTAAGGCACTGTTTTCGAGACTGAACAGTGGCGTGGCCTATGAGATAAGTTCGTCATAAATGCTGAAAAAGACATTATTGTACATTTATTTTATCATAAATAAAAATACTCTCTCACACAGGTTCTCCCCCCTTAGGGGGGTTTTCCTAAGACATTTGCCCAAAAATCTCCGAGTCTAATTTTTCTTTACTGTATGTGGCCATTTAAACTTTGCTCGGAAGTTTGTAATTTCCCATGTGTTTCAATTTCTAAATTTGTTTATGAGTGAAATTCATTTTCAGAAGTCAATGATGAATGGGCTTGGGCATTAATCTATGACATTCAGTGAAAATTGAAACCGGGTTGAAGAACATATTTTTTACATTTAGGAGGCAACATACTAATAGTTTTGGAGGGATGCCATGGTGGCAAAGTACACCTGCATCATGAAGAACGATGTATGGGACATTGTGCCTAGACTACAAAGGAAATTAGTAGTGACTTCCAAGTGGCTCGGGCTCTACAAGATCAAACATGCAGTAGACGGCAACGTAGAAAAGTACAAAGCAAGGTTTGTGGTGAGAGGGTTCTCATAGAAAGGAGTGGACTACGAGAAAACTTTTGCTCCAGTCACTTGGTACACTTCCTTTAAAGCAATGATGTCTTCAGTTTCCATGATGGGATGGAGGATACATCAGATGGATGTGAAGACAACTTTTCTCAATTAGATAATTAAGGAAGAAGTGTACATAGAGTAGCCTCAGGGATTTGAGATCAGTTGGAAGGAAGCCCGTGTTTGCAGGCTGAAAAAGGCCTTATATAGACTCAAGCAGGCATCGAAAGAGAGGTATTGGTTTCACCAAAAGAGAAGCAAATCCCAACTTATATTTCATACTTGTTGATTATGATTTGCTTATTTTGGCGCTATATGTAGATGACCTGTTTCTTACAAGTTTAGAGAAACTCATTGCAAGGTTCAAGGCAAATATGGCAAATTGAGTTCAAGATGAATCTCAACTATACATCTCAATATGAGATTAGGGTTACACTTGTTGCATGATTACACTTAGCATCTTACTTATTATTGGGTCAAATGTAGTGCAAGATGAATAAGCTCAACGTACATGAACAATAGGTTTATTTTCATGTTATTAGTGTCATTGTTGGCTTATGCCTTTTCCTTGTAAAGCCATTTTTGAGATATTTTCGATGTAATAGACTATATGAATATTGTGCGTGGTGTTTAGGGATATAAATATATATCCTCCCTACCTCATAGTTTTATCTTGTTAGTCTTCACAACAGGTACAACCAAAATAATCAAAATTCTTAACACTCCTTCGAGATCACATGTCCCCTTGAAGGAAATTCTTGCTATAAATTTTCACACCCTAGGTGATTGTTGTTCTATCTTTCTCATTGATTAAATAAATCAAATATGAACTTATTTAACCACGGAAATAAATATGTATGAACATGCAACAATCACACATATAGCTGAAAATGAACAGCGAAAGGCAAAAGCATAAACATGATACACAAGAATTCTACCATTCAAATCAGCTTATCATTTAATAATCAAAACTTACAAGGACACCGACACCTCAACAAAGAATCATAGGCTCCTTTTTTGATGAAA
>LPNX010778360.1:136674-150000 GCA_001517045.1 Pseudotsuga menziesii | reverse complement strand
TTCAAATCTTCTTCACCTACACAAAAAACACTTCTTAGAGCTCTCTCCACAATTGCAAATGACAAAAAATAAGTCAAAATTTGGTTTTAAAGTGGTCCCGGGCATCCCTTCTGCAAAAAACATGCCCTATTTTCAGGACACATCCTGACAGTCATGGGACACGCGCGTGTCCGAAATCAAGACACCCTGGAGAGACGTGTCCGAAACGCTATGTCAATGTGTCTGTGTCGGACACGCAAAAACGGGACACGCTGCCCTATATGGACGAGTCTGGTATTACAGCATTGTACCCATACATATTGTATATTTTTAGTCCCACTGACCTACTTTTGTGGTCATTCATTGGACATTACTAAAATTATCTTATCTTATCTTATATCCATCTTTGGAGTTAGTTGTGTTTGATTTTTTAGGTTAGAGTCTTGCCTCTTGCTTATTTATAGGAGCCACCTTGGCGCTCCCACTTTCTATTGACATCAAGGTGCCACACAATCCCATTGACCTACTGTTGTGGTCATATGTTGGACATTAATAAAATTATCTTATCTCATCTTATCTTATTAAGCTGAATATTAAGGGGACAATTAGATGGGTTCATAATCATGAAGAATGGCAACTATCTCCTCTACAACATCGAAGGCAAGAATAAAAATCACAGCATGAAGGAATACATCTCAAGTAACTAATAATTGTTGAGAATGCATATAAAAATTGCATAAAAATAAGTGTACCGACAAAGTGAGAAAGCACGCATAAAAATGCATTGCATTACTTCTTCAAAAAAATACAATACATGAGTACAAAACTCTAGGTGACGGTTCACTTTTCACTTAATTAATACTTAATCAAAGAGTGTAACATAAGATAATCTAATTTATAAACATCAACTATGTGCCATGTACTTGTTAAAATTCAAAACCCTAGGTGATTTATGTCCTTGTTCTCAACTAAATAAAATTAGCATGTAATAGTAGAAATAAATTTTCACTTAGCAATCAATAATCACACATATAGTTGGATGGTAAACAACAAAAGCAAAAACACGATAGATAGATAATTACTCCTAAAAATCAGATTTTTTTTATAAATCAAATCTTACAAAAAAACCTCCACAAAGAATCAAACTAGCAGTCGTACAATACACCAAAACAACAAATTTGCACATTTACCGAGAAAACTTTGCTTGTTGGAAACAAGAAAAATTGTTTGTAGCCTGTTGGCCTACTATATGGTCCTATGCGTACCAATGTACCTATTGTTCTGTATGAGTGTGCAGACGTGGTTGTATGGATCTGTACGAGCCAACCTATTGGCCTACTATCTGGTGCTATGCATACCAATGTACCTATTGTTCCTATGAGTGTACAGGCATGGTTATACATATCTATACGAGTGTACAGACATGGTTGTACGAATCTGTACAAGTGTACGGACAGGTCTATACAGATCCATACAACTGTATGGAATTGACTTTACGAACATGTATGTTCTTTCTCTTGCATGTTATTCCTCTCCTATGCTCTACACCTACTGACATGATGAAATAGACCACCTCCTGACAAACTTGTCTTTGAATGAATGAATGTGTGTCTTAACCCTCTATATTGACCTGGGTTTATACTTGGGCTAAAACCCTAATCTCACAGTGAGATGTATAGTTGAGATTCATCTAAATCACTAATGTATAAAATGCACTTTATTAAACTCAAGAGCTAAATATAAAACTTTCACTTTATTACTAAAGTGAATTACAAAATAGATTTGACTCAAACTACTTCCAACATGTTTGGCACTAAACTTGTGAAGGTGTCCCTACCCAAGCTACAATCTTCAACACTCCCTCTTAGAGGAAGGAATTCTGCACTAATCCATATTTTTCTTCGAATGCTTCAAACTTTGCTTTTGCTAAGGCATTAGAAGAAATTTCAACTCAAAATGGGCCTTTTAACTCTAATTCAAATTCCATGTCATCATGTGTTGGCCAATGAAATTGCTTTAAATTTGAAATATTGTATAGGTCTTAAACATTTTTTAATATAAATTTGGGGATAGGTATCATAAAAAAAACTACCCTTTTTGTTTGTATTTTTGACATATCTCCCCGTGTTTTTACTCAAATTTCGATTGAGAGAACTCTTTGGATGTGGAATTAAATTCCGCATCCAACGAGTACCCACTCGACATGCGGAATCATCATCACGTTTTTTCAGGTATTTCTTGTTTTTGGGGTAGCAGGGTCTGTCAAAAGTATGTCGAGTGGGTACTCGTTGGATGCGGAACAACGAGCTCTCTCAATCAAAATTTGAGTAAAAACACGGGGAGATATGTCGAAAACACAAACAAAAAAGTAGTTTTTTTCTTTTCTTCCTCCAAAATTAATATATATTATTTTATTATTTTAACTATTATTTTATTAATTTAATAATTTTTTTTAGGAGGCTCATTTTGAGTTGAAATTTCCTCTAATGGTTTGGTCAAAATATCAGCAACCTACTAATCTGTACATACATACTACAGCTTTACTACCCCCTTCTTAATCATGTCTTAAATGAAGTGATATATGATCTTAATGTGCTTTCTCCTATCATGACGAACTAAATTATTCGAGAGTTTGATACAACTTCGATTATCACAATAAATAACTATGGGATTCAACTCCTAATCAGATAATTCTGCAAGCAACTTGCAAAGCTAGATGGCTTCACAACTAGCAATACTAGCTGCCATATGCTCTTCCTCCGTTGAGCTGAGTGTCACAAAAGTCTACTTCATGCTGAAGCAAGATATTATCGCTAATCCCGAGCTAAAGCAACACCCTAAGGTGCTCTTTCTATAAGATGCACTTCTTGCCCAATCTGGCTCTGTATACCCTTGCAGCTTCACCTCGCCATCTCTTAGGTATCAGGACCGATATTCCACTATGCCCCTCAAGTATTTGAGCACATGTTTGCTGCTACCCAATGCTCCTTCCTTCACTCCACCATGAACTAATTAAAGGTGTTCACTACAAAACATATATCTGGCCCAATGTTGAGTAGATACGTCAAGGAATCTATCAATTGCATGTACAATGTAGGATCCACTATATCTGAATGTGAATTTGTTACCTTCTTCAAATTAGTGATCATAGGCATGGTCATAGGTGTACAATCTTCCATTCAATATCTCAACTACATACTTACCCTGCCCAAGGAAGATCTCCCCTGGTCTCTGCACAACCCCCAACCCCAAGAGGTAACGCATCATGCTGATGTCCTCCATCTCGAACTCAGTTGCCATATCTGCCTTAAACCCGACAATGAGATTCTCTAAAGCTGTAAGAAACGGGTCATCTACATACAACACAAAAATAAGCAAATCGGCATCAACAAATATGAAATATAAGTTGGGATTTGCTTCACTTTTGGTGAAGCCCATACTCTACAAGTATCCATCGATCCTTGAATACCATGCTCTCGATGCCTACTTGAGTCCATACAAGGCCTTTTTCAACCTGCAAAAATAGGCCTCCTTCCCAATAATCTCAAATCCCCAAGGCTACTCTATGTACATTTCTTCCTCAATTATCCAATTGAGAAAAGTTGTCTTCACATCGATCTGATGTATCTTCCATCCCATAATGGAAACTAAAGACATCACTACTCTAACGGAAGTGTAACAAGCAACTGGAGCAAACGTCTCCTTGTAGTCCACTCCCTATTTCTATGAGAACCCTCTCACCACACATCGATTTGTACTTTATTATGTTGCCATCTACTGCATGCTTGCTCTGGTAGAGCCACCCGAAAGTCGCTACTAATTTCTCCTCTAGTCTAGGAACAATGTCCCATACATCATTCTTCATAATGGAGGTGTCCTCTGCCACCATGGCATCCCTCCAAAACTATTAGTCATCTCCAAGTTGATCACAACCTGCATGGCCTTCATCAAGTAACTGATGATTGTGTCTGATCTAGTCATCTTCGTTGATCTTAGTCTGTTATGCAATATCATCTTCATGTTTATGTTCTCACTCTAGTAAAGGATAACCATGGCATTGAACATCTCCTTCACGGTGTTCTTGTCGAATATATGAGGGACCAAATGATCCTTTATAGCATCCATAAACATCTGCTTGACTTTTACTTCTTTCTTGTTGTGAACTGCCAAAGCCTGCAAATATGTCAATGCAGTCACTACATCCTTGACAAAATCTCAGAGATCATTCTCTTCTAATAGAAGAATTTCCCTAACTTTCCATGATAGGAAATTCGAGGCACCTTCCAATCTATCCTCGAACCTGAGGCAACATAGGTTGTTACTTTTATTTGTTTGCCAAAGAGAGGAAATTCGAGGCACCTTCCAATCTATCCTTGAACCTGAGGCAACATAGGTTGTTACTTTTATTTGTTTGCCAAAGAGAGTTCTAATGTTAATTATTTTCAAAGCAAAGCAGGTTTTTTTTACAAGAGATGCAATTTAACAAACCTTAGGAAATCTCAGATGCAATTGGGAAAGATACAAAATATAGGACTATACAGATGTTTATAAATCTGACAATAAGCACCCTTGCTAAATGAATTCACTGTAAATTCCAAGTTTAAAGGGCATCCATATTAAAGTAATCTTGATTCCTAGATATAACTTAACCAAAGTATCCTGACAACATCCGTCCTAGTATATAAAATATAAACAAAATGTATATCTTAATTTCAGCAAATTTTGAGCTAATTAAGAAAACAAGATTTAAATACTTACCACACATAATCGATGTTCTGGAAAGCATATGCATTCACCACAGACTGGAACTTTATGCACGAAACAATAAAGCTTAGTTGCCTGAAATCACAATTGCTTTAAGCAGATTAATATTATTGTAAAAATTTAAAATATACAGAAAACCAATCAATTTTACTTCATATGATTATGGTACACAACAACCAAACCAAAAATCCCAACCCAAATAGTCAAATACAAATACAAATTCAAAACAGGTGAAGGCAAAGCATGAATGTATGGAGACCAGAGTCCAAACAAAGGCATTCCTGAAAGCTACCTGACTAATTTGATATTGCAGAGAATCGATCTCTAAGATGCTGAAATTTGAATAGATTGATATTGCATAGAATCGATCACAACCAGCAATCAAAAACATAGAATACTTGATGGAAAAATGCAGATAACTGATTATTGCATAAACTCAAGTTTATCAGCACCTTGCAGCTTCATCACCCAATTAAGATTATAAGAGTAACAAGGGTTTACAAACAAAATCTTAACTCCAATACAAATGGTGCCTACAAAAGCTTTGACCTGGCTGACAAACAACTCCTGCATGAGCCATTACTAATAACAAGCTGTATATTGTTAGAATTAATGCTCATTTTCTATACTGGTTGCCATGTCAACATTGCAAAATTAGGATGCCTACATCAGTGGTGCAGCATTGGTATTTCCACATCAGCATTACCACACCAGCATCTGCCATAATTTTATGATGAAGATATAATTTAGACAATTAGTTTAGTAGATCTTTGATGAAATAAGGCATGCACACAGATTGCGTGAACTTCTATTAGACAGGATAAGTTTCTACAGACGCAAACCAGTAAAACTGTGATGGACATACACATTGGAAGCAGCTTACTCATGGATTGCTAGACCCTGTCTGGATGCTTACGTTGCACATTTCCTTGGAGTGTTGGAGACTTAGATGGCATGATGACAATCTTCATGATGTGAACATGGTTGCTTGCTTGGGATGGCAACTCACCTTAGAGGAGAATTGGGCATCTTGGAGAAGGGAATTGAACAGATGGCATGGGGAAACTTGGTTTCTTGCTTGGAAACTTGTACTTGACTTGAGGATGCTCAGGCTGAAGCGTGATCATGTAGGTGGGCTAGACTCAAAGACACACATGGCTAGTTTCATCTTTTAATAAATATCCTAAACAATGAAAATCTAGTGTTGTGTTTTGCTTCGTGTGGGGAAATTGTATAGACAAAGCGGGAACAACTGAAAAGCGACCGCGGGGCCCCGTTATGCTACATCCTTGTTGGTGTAGTGCTGAACATCCCCCCATGACTCCATGCAGCCCACATTTCCTCGTGTGCTATCACACTTAGTGAGTCTGGATATTTTCCATGTACCTTTGTGGTATATCGAGAATCCCTCTCCTTTTTAATAATCCATATAATCACCACATTAATAAAATTGACTAAGAATTTACCCACTCCCTTAATCACTCATCTAATAATCTAAAATTTACCAACCGAAACACTGCAATACTTTCACTAAGACTACACTAGCAACCCACATTTGCAAAGCACTCTTTTCATTTTGGCACTGGTCCATTCTGTTCTTTTTTTAATAAGTTAATCTCGCAATGTGTCTTGAATGATGTGTGTCTATTTGACTAAGGATTGCTAAAAGTAAGTTTACTTGCAGTAGTTGGTGGGTAATATTCAAATTCATTCCATTTCAAAACTCCTAGAAAATCTGTTGCTTCCTACTTTCATAGTTAGAAACAACCTTAGATTTATTTTTCATAAGGTCCACCCCCCTTGGCTTCACTAGGAGTTGGCATAGACGGAAGAGCCGAGTATCAGGTGACAGCACTTGGCTCGAGCTTGCCCCCAAGGTCACACCCAGCGGCTTGAAGATTTCTTCCACGTAACCCGAGGTGCGAATTAGGCGGCAATAAGGTTCATATGTAATTTCCACTTTATATCAACGATTTATGAACTTTGAAGCAACGTGCATGTTAATTGTACTTGTTACTTATTGAAATTGAATGCTAGTGAAAAATAAATTGATTTAATTTTTTATTTTATATATATATATACACACGGTACCCCTGACGTACCCAAGTCCCCTGTTTCAAAAAGTGGTCCCCGTCCCCGTCCCCATACCCAAGTTTCCTGGCAACTTAATTTATACATCTTCTATGGTCTAGCCCTTGGACAAAACCTTAAACAAATACGGCTTAAAATTTGCTTAGTTCATTTCTGAATACCTGTTTAGTTGTGCTTTCAATATTTTGATACAGGCCCATGGTCTGCCACCTTTCAATTTGCATAACAAAGTCTTTGAGTTGAAATTCTCTTTCTAACAAGGAAAAGCAAAAAGTTGTACCTGGTTTTACTTTATCAACACACGCAATGCCTAACAAATCATAAACTTATGTATGTATGTATCTATGTACACAAACCAAACAAAAAATGATGGCACACAGATAAAAAGTGAAAGCAAGAAGATAATAGGACTAATTGGCCATTGTGGTGTAACTAGTAGTATTATTAATATTATTCCAAAGGAAAGGCTTGTGAACCACAAGAATAGAAGTCAAACAAAAGTAGTGCAGAGCAAAAGAGTGAATTTCATTATAGATTTCCACCTCCCACATGGCAAGGCAAGCCACGAGATAGGTCAGAAAAGGCTCCCAAAATGAAATTGGCTATTTCTTCCCATTGTGGAGACCAGTAAGAAAAATGTTTGTTATGATTTGGCTAAGCATAATTTTTCTGAACAACTGGGAATCAGGACAATGCCAATAAACCAACCCAAACTTGAGTTTTGTTGCTGAATGATTTTTAGTATTGGCCTTTACATGCATATTTAGTTTGCTTCTTGAAAAGACATTGTAATTTTAGATATTTAAAAAGCTAATCTCTTAGTTGGAAATCAATGTTAGGATTGCCTGTTCCCATTTTCTTTGTAAGCAGCAAGTTATTTTGAAAGTTTGCACTACCTTATGGCATATGCCACTAATTTTATTGTAATGCTTGTAAAATTTATAGCTACGAGAACATCCATTTCACAATTCAAAAGTAGAACAGAACATATAAATCAAGAGCTTCAGCTCAATTAACATGCTTATGAAGCTAACTTTTGATGAGGAAAATATGGACATTTCATTGAAATATAACGTTCATAAGTTTTGCCAGTTTGAAAATAAAACTAGAATTGGTGGAGAGACTGGACTTTGAAACTTCCCAAGACACTTCTATCCATCTATACTCATCTATACAGTTGCTTTGACTCTTGACAGCCCATCCAGGCTGGTAGACAGACTCAATAAGAGACGAAAATGTTGAGCACTGCCTGCTAATTGTGGCAAGCTCCTCTAGATCCCAAAAAACATTTTTTGTGTGACCACTACTGTATCAAAGCCAAGCTACCAGGAATAGGCTCTGTAAAGTGGGAATTGGTGTCCTCCACAATCCTGTGTGTCCAAAGGAGGAAACAACCATGTACTTGTCCCAGTTCTACCCCTTAGTCAAGTCAGCCCGGTACTGGATCTCTTCCATTGCCAAGCCCCCTGACATACACAATTACACTGATTGACAACTCAACTGGGAGATATTAAACCATGGTCTCCCACACTACCTGGAAACCACCAAAGGGGTTGAGATACTTCACTGCATTTGGAGTACAGCAATAATGTGAATTTTATCAGGGTCACCCCTCAGCTTTATTTCTATTTGAATTGTTATCTTCAGAAGGATGTAATTGATCCATGCTTTCTGCATATCTGTGCACAAGCAAACAAAGTGCAACTCGAGATGCATCACTTGGCCAAGCTCCTAAAACACTAAAGATCAGCCCCCTTCACCACTAGGAGAAAGCCTGGGCCCCAGCCACAACTGCCCAGGAGAAGCAAGGATGAAAACTGGGCTGACAAAGGGGGACAGTCAGAGTAGACAATCTAACAATCATAAGCAAACCAAGGTAACAGAGAAATGGGAGGAAGCTGTCAATAGGCAACCAGCTGCTATGAGACTTGGGGTGGTAGAGAATATTTGATGCTGAGCCAACTCCCCTGGCTGTAAAGAAAATCAAGGAGAACAGTGGGGTTGGGGCACAAATATTGTCAATGCAACAGTAGCAGGGTGGGGCACGAAAGCATCAAAAGTGGAGACACCTGAGTCAAATGGTTCATTTGAATGATTGGTTGAATTGACTTTTAATCAATGTTGCATTTTGGTCGTTAATCAATATTGCATTCTTCCAATTAAGGGAATAACTTTAAAGTTTGCATTATGACACAGCCTTTGGATTCTAGGCAGCCCACATATACTTCTTATCTTATTGTTTTGTGTGCATTGCACCTTCATGCTGGGACTTTGTTTTTGTCAACCGAGCTGATTGGTGCAAAGGAACATTAAATATGAGGCGATTCCCAGGTTATAACTACAGCATGATCATTCCCTCGGCTCAATCTGAGCTTAAGGGGACGTTGTGAGGAAGTATGTGAAGTATTTTGCCAATAATAGAAGTATCACTTTTCTGAATAACAGGAAAAAGAAAAGAAATAACAGACAAACAACAACAATTTTCTAGAGAGCTAAAAGAAACAGATACCTTCTCTGGAATCTAAACAAGCTTTACTGAGCAATATTGGTCAGTCTGAATTCCTAAACAAAATCTGACCCCAGTTTTAAACTTGTGCCTATTTCCAGTACTTGATGCATTGAAAATAAATTTGAATTGAGTTATACTGAGCTCAAGTTGTCACATTTGTGGCCTGGTAGACTGTCCTCTATAAAAAGTTTAAATTTTAACTATGTTACCAGAAATGGAAAATGAAACAGGAAAAGGGAACAGAACAAGAAACAAGGCTAGAGGGATTGGGGGGTAAGAAAGTGGACACATATCCACCCCCAGCATATATTATACATATAAATTGATTAGCACTGTACTAATGCAGTGTCACATTATGGAAATGGGATGGAGAACCAGAACCCAGACAGAATAAGAAACGGGTCTCCTGGTCGGGTTTCTTGTAGCGTAGTTAAAGAAGAGATAGGGATGAGCAACATAAGATAAAATCCTGTGAAAATTCAAACTTCCAATATATCAATCACTTAGGATTTTGAGACACGATCTCAGCTGGCCATAAAGAGGACTGACTAGAGCTCTAGACACAAAATCTCAAAGCCATTTAAACCCTTCCAAAAGTAGCCTGGAAAACAGAAATTGAATAACAAAAACCTATTCTTTACAGTAGACAGTGAATCTTGTACATGAAGATGCATGTTTGAACAATCCAAGCATAGCGCCCAAACAGTGTGAACGGGGATTCTAATTAAACCAACAAAGCCCTTCTCTCATTACCAGAAGCAATCGCATTGCTTCAGATCAGTGGTTACTACTGTTTTTTTAGCGATAATCATCAGAGAGAATGAAGAAAACATACAAGAAGAAGCAAACCCACAAAGGACAAATAATCCCCAATTGAAAGACTGGAGAGTGTGGCATACCTTTCGGCACTTACAGACCACCATGGCCTTGATTGATTCGATGTCCTGTTCTGTAGATCTCGTGGTTTGTCATTCAGATCCACACACCCAGCTAATCCACGTTATAAAAACTTAATCGCAGAGGCTAGCTAAGGCTTCAGCTCCTTTTCATGTCTATATGTTACACAACCTTGACGGAGAACGCGTTGCTTTGGTGACATCAATTATATGTCACTAAAGTTCGAAAATGTCATATACCGGACCATGTATTAATGAAAAAAAAAAATTTGCACAAGGCTAGAGTGAGCTACTTTTTTTTCAGAGGAAATCTCCATGGAAAACCCAGCAATACTTCCCCACATTAGTGGATGGTAGAGGTGGTAAACCGCCCGCCATCCTCACAGATGACCTAACCCCGAAAGGACTCAAGGCTCAAACCCGTGACCTCTTTCCGTACCGAGAGAGTGTGCGCACGTCTTACCAATTGAGCTAACCCTTGGGGCTTAGAGTGAGCTACTTCTCATGCATATGGATTCGCGCAATTTAATCCATATGGAGAGAAGGGGAGAGAAAGGCTAGTTAGTGGCAAGTCACTTACAAGTGAAATCATAAAGAGGCATTTAAAATAAGTATTATTTTAATTAAAATTAGGATGGGGAAGTAAATAAAAAACTTTGACCATGTCAATCACTAACTACTTAATCGTTAACTCGAAACCAGCACAAGATGAATGCAATGAATCAACATTGTGGGAGGGTGTATTAAAAGTAGGTAGAGAATAAATATTTTTTTAATAAAATAATTATATGAAGAGGATTTATTTTTTAAGTTAATCAATTATTTTAAGTGGTTTAATGATAAGTATGTTTATGTTTTCCACTTCATATTAAAGTTGTTTATGTATGTTAAAAAATTAGTGGAGAGAGTATACATGTACCTTAATACAGCTTAATATAAAAGAATCTAATATTAATTAGACAAATATTAATTGGACAAAAATTGTTTACAATTGTTTTATTAATTTTTTTAAACAAAACTAATAGAGCTTAATATAAAAGAATCCAATATTAATTGGACAAAAATTGTCTACAATTGTTTTATTAATCTTTTTAAACAAGTAGTTTTGTAAGGATATATGTTGTTAATAAATAGAAATTTATTTCATCGTGTATGCAAATGTAATGGTCTATGCCAATCCTTGAACTTCTTATAATAACACATATGTAGGATGAGATTTGAAATTTGAAACAATAATTAGCATGAATTACTTATACCTAGAGCTTTTAAAGGAAGTCATTGCATGCAATGCATAAAAGGTGGTTGGCACATATTCTTACAATCTCTCACATGGTGATCACATTCATGAACATATTGTGTGAACTCCCATTGATTTCTAACACCAATTGAATTTATCTCCATTAATATGCTTTGTCAACACATTAACAACATTCGTCTAAGTGTTACACTTGATTAACAGTCCCTCACTATATTGCACGATCTCCAAAATGAAATGGTACTAAACATCTTTGTGCTTGGCCAATGTGTGATACATGGTGACGGGATCCTTTGCCAAAGCAATAGCAATTTATTATAAACACAAAATTAGTTATAATAATAATATTAAAACCCCCAACTATTGATTAACGATCCCTCGCTATATTGCATGATCTCCAAAATGAAATGGTATTAAACATCTTTGTGCTTGGACAATGTGTGATACATGGTGACGGGATTCTTTTCCAAAGCAATAGCAATTTATTATAAACATAAAAATTGTTGATCTAATCTCCCTTAGTCTCGCGACCCAGGTTCAACAACAACACAACAACAACAAAACACCCAAAGACATCGGCCTGACAGAGCAAGCTCAGTCGGCAACACCCACGAGGCAGGCGCAGTCTCACCCGAGATATCTTAATGTGTAACTGTCAAAACCATGTTTTTGCAGTTGGCAAGGGATAACAGTCCCTTGGCACACAGCCAAGGCACTCAACAAAGATGGAAGAATGGAGGCTCTTACTGCTCGACGATGGCGCAACAGTGCGACACAGTCGACACGCAACACAACCTTGTCCTTATTAACTTAACAAGTGGTGCAACTGTGCGACGCAGCTGATTCCTTAATTGTAAATGACAACAGCTCAACAGTATTATAACTTAACGGTATTTTAACATGGATAACATATAGTGTGCGACGGTGCTTTACCCATTCATTCATTCACTGTGGTTATCAATATTGCGACATTCATTCAAGAAATAATCATAAATAATGCAAGATACTCAAACATTCAACATTTAATCGTTAAACATTCAATCATTCAACATCCATTCGACACAGGAAATAACGTGGAAAGCCATCTGGGTAAAAACCACCAAGGTGCTCTTCATCTAGCATGAGAAATATATGTAACACCTTGTAGTCTGCGACTCACAGAATGTTAAGATATGTCTTTTGGCTCAGACTCTTCTTGCTCTCATGCTCTCTGGTTTATTCTTCTATCTACTAACTCGTATTGATCTGCACACACCTGAATCGAATCTTCTACTCTATTTTTTGTGCACTCAACTACAGATTAACTCCTACAAAACGGCATGTGCACTCAACTGAAGATCTGTGGCTCAACAACCTACTACTATCAAACTCTTATATGATCTAAACTTAGTAGAAACCAATACTAACTGACTAAACCCTTATACAGAGCAGGTTCCTCCTATTTATAGATATTACAAGACCGCGCAGGGTCGATTGAGTATAGCTTAGTTATTACATTCAGAAGTAGCTACAAAATATCTTCGATTACATTGATGACAGGACATATTGGCCACAAAAGTCCTGTATTACATTGATCACGGCCACAACTAGCCGTGGAAACATCTTTCAGCCTGCTTGTACAGGTCGTGACTAGCCGCAGAAACCCATTCTTTAGTCCTCCTTCGACTCTGACTTCTGCAGTCTTCTGACCTGTCGGTTCTCGGACTCAACTCCTCTACCTACCACTTTTAGGTACGCTTTTTCCTTCGTCGCACCTATCCGTGTCGCGGCTTTCTCTCATCTACGTCTGCTTTCCTTCCTTTACCTGCTTTTCTCCCGTCGCGTGCCTACTT
>LPNX010778360.1:117070-136128 GCA_001517045.1 Pseudotsuga menziesii | reverse complement strand
CCACTTTTAGGTACGCTTTTTCCTTCGTCGCACCTATCCGTGTCGCGGCTTTCTCTCATCTACGTCTGCTTTCCTTCCTTTACCTGCTTTTCTCCCGTCACGTGCCTACTTTTCCTCTATCGCACTTGTGCTTCAGGTTCTTCCTTATGCACTTTTCCTAACCCAACAGGCCCCCAACACTCACATGTGGCTCATCCCGAGCCACTAAGAAAAATTTAGCAAAATTTTAAGTGTCTGCAAAATTCAAGTCTCTTACGCAAGTTGCACCATAGGACCAACCTTATCCTGAAATTCCTTCAAAATTTGTTGCACCCGGAAAACTTCTTCTATGACCTCTTTAGCTTAATTGGCCAAATGTTCCACATGGTCAGAACCGATATGTTTCAACAGTCCTTCTTCCAGCGACTGAGTGATAAATTGGAGCTTTTGTTGTACAGGCTGAATAAGCCCTATAACTCGTTCTGCTTCCTATTGATGCATCGTTACCTCATCATTCCAGATCCGCTCCTTGTTGCGTAGAGTCTTTACTTCTTGTTGCAGTTTTTTTAGCTTGGATGTCTTTGCAACCTTCTATTTAAGCAGCAGCTTCTTCATGCCTGCCTTGACTGTTGCAATTTTCAGTTCAACCTGCTGTGCATCTTCCTTGATCTTCTTCGTTGCCTCATCATTGAGAAGCAATTCCCATGTCGCAAAAATGGCTTCAACTGCCTCAGTGTAGAGTTGTTCTCCTTGCCTTGTCCTCTTAACAGCCTCAGATGCTATTTTCCTGTGCTCTTCAAGCACCTCAAGAGGTGTGCTCGGTATCTGCTTCACATGAAGCTCTTCTACTTGCTTCCTGAGTTCTACCACAATCTTTGATAGTTAACCAACTTGTGCAGTGACATCATCATATTCATGGCCCTCTTCCAAGGAAACACTGCAACTGCACTTTTGATGGCTTCTGCAAGTGAAATCCTGCTCTGTTCATGCGCCTCAATCTCCTGCTCATTTTCCCTAAGAAGGACCTTGCACTCTTTCGCCTTCCTTGTCTTCTTTGTGTCCTAATAGGCAAGGGCATTCTCTCATATTCTTATTTTGGTTGCGACCGCATGCTAAATCACATATACCTTGACCAACGCTAGCTTTGAGAAGTCTAAGGACAATGTCCCTATTGCCTAGATAACATTGTCATACTCTGGTGTTCTTGACTCCAGTGATTTCGCCTGTAATTCGAGCTTGAGGGGAAGCAACAATAGTGGCATGGCTAATGTATCCTCGGGATCAACACCATATGCCTCAACCTCGACAATAGTTTTTACTTCATTGATGGCATCTTTGAGCTTATTGACGTGCTTGCCGAGTTTCCTGATCAGTTGCGTTTATTATGCACTGAGACCCTCAAGGATGGTCTTTGCTACTTCCGCGACAACGTCGGTAAGCAAGCCAATGTCCTCTATATCTAAGCTAATCGTATTAGTAGTTTTATCAACTTTTTGTTTCTTGCATGCATGCACATGCTTTTGTTCCTGTTCTTGTTGTTGGTTCCACACATCCTCATCGATCGGCGTGTCTTCTCCATCATTGCCATTAGTGTTGTGCTCATTATTATCATCATCTTCATCTTCCTCATGCTACCAGTTTCCCTGCATGTCTCCCCCATCATTATGTAGGTCATCATCTTGGCCATTTCCTTGGCCCTCGCCTTGGTCATTTCCCTTATTTCCTCCCTCTTCCATCTGCACGTCGCCCAGTACGCACCATTCCATGGGTCAATCTTGGATGACCGTGTCCACATCCACATTAGTAATCATAAAACCCATTCGGTGCACTTGCTTGGCCAGGTCCTGTCTTGGATCAAGAATAATGTTGTGGACACCAGCCTAGAAGTTTATGAATGTCGATTATTTTTGCACTATCGATGCCCTTACTCTGTACTTTTGCTTTATTACATCGCACAATGCCTTGTCGTGCAGAAAGAACTCAATGATATTGTCCTTCTACTTGATCCTATCATCCTTGTCCTCCTAGAGGTTCTGGTACTTTGCGCCAAGGCAAAGCAATGGGACATCCAGTGGTTGGTAGTCAGGTGGGTCCGACCAAACAACGAAATAAATTAGGATGAGCAACCAGGAGTAGTGGAATTTGGCCTTATCATCCTCTTAATCTTGCTATGCATCCTCTATGAGCTCATTCAACAAGTATTGCGACCAATTGAATATTATGCTCGTTGCGCACTTCTCTACGAGTTCTACTATTTCGGCGGTGCACTTAGTGGGTCGCATCTTGTACAGTAGCTTGCAAGACAGGATTTTTGCAGTGAACCTCACCGTGTTGTCAGCTATAGGGGCAATGAGGAATACCCTACCTGTGAGTTGGAGGTCATATTTTTGCTTCATCTTCATCGTATCTCTATTTTCGGGTAGATACGACGTAGGGTCATCTCCTTGCTTAGGCAAACCCGTTATTGACAAGATGAGCTCGACGTCAACAGGGTAGGGTCGATCGAGCCATAAGTACCCTCTGTGAAAACAAACAAGGAGATGTCACACATATATACTTACTTGCATGCTCCGACCAAGGTGAGGCACAAGCAGCAAGTTTAACAAGCCCGTTGTCCCACTCCATTGGTACTACGAGCTGGGGTTTAGGCGACACATATGGAAGCGTGACCATGTAATTTTTCCTCTCTAGGCCCGCCTGCTTGCGTGTATCAGTATCCTCAAACTGTAGCTTGGCCAGCTTCAGCAGTATATCCATCAACAGGGGTACACCGACAAGGATCTGGGGTGTCTCTAAAGAGGAGCACGCTTTTGTTGGAAGCTTCACTTTTGACGCCTCTTCTCTCCTTAGCTAAACATATTGTGGTAACAGGTTATGCTCTTCTATGGTTTCACCCACGTCTCTGCGTGGTGATGACTTTGGTGCTTCCTCAACAGGGATGTCCTCAGTGACTTTTGCCTTATGCTTCTTGGATATGTTTCAACTTGATGATTTAGGCATGTCCCTCTACGGTATGGATGGTCATGGTCCTACAAATATGGGATTCATCAGTGTATTCTGAACGGGGGCCGGTGCAGAACCCAAACCAGAGGCTAGAGCAGGGGTCAAACCAGTCGAGGGAACTATCTGTTGTCTTGGTCGTGCCATTGTTTCTGGTTCTTCTTCTTGTTGTTGTACCTCTGGCGACGTGATATCTTCAAGAATCGAGAACAGTGAAGTGATGGTAACTTATGATTGTTCACTAGCGCTAGAAATCTCAATAACCATTTGCTTCGACTCTCTTACTCACAAGCTCTGGTTCGCTCTTCTTCTCTTTGTGTAAGTAAATTAAACCTTGATGATGAAGCCTCATATTTATAAGGATGCGCCTATCCCATATGTGATCATTTGATGATAGATCGGCATTTTGTCAATCACATGGGATTCTTGTTCAACGCATTCTGAGATTAACTCACATACTCAAGTTCGGATCTGTATATGTCAGGGCAGTTATGGCGAAGACGACTGATTGGACCAAAAAGCACGTCACCATATTCCTCATACTTTGTCGAATTGATGATGCTTTGCTTTCATTAACCACCTCAACCTTTTCGAGTATCCGTGATTTAATGACGACTAGTTGTCATTCCTGCTCTTTACTATGATTTGCCTGCTTCTGTCATAGACGTTGTCATTCCTGCTCTTTACTATGATTTGCTTGCTTCTGTCGTAGACGTGCGATAGAACAGTTTCCTTCCCCCCTTTTTTTTGTTTCTCGTGATGTGACCTTACCCAGGCATGTTGCGGCTATCATAGTATGGTTTTAGGCGACTGCCATTGACCATTCCTGCGACTGGCATTCCATCTAGCTTATGCAGTTTCACTGCGCTTGCGTCAGTGATGTGCGCAACCACATATGGCCCTAGCCAATGCATCTTCAATTTACCTAGATGCTTGGAAAATTTTCTGTCATACAGCAAAACAAGTTCTCTGACTTTGAATTGCTTAGTCCTGATATGGCGACCATGCCATGCTTTTTGCCTTTGCTTCTCTATGTTTTGATGGAATCATGCGACGAAGCGTTCTTCCTCCATCTGAACGAGCTGCGACAATATTCTCTTGACAACTTCTCCGTCATTCATTTCTGTCAGCGCAGCAATTCGTAGGCTCGACACAATATACTCCATCGGCACAACAGCTTCCTGTCCATACACTAGTTTGAGTGGAGTGTGCCCTGTCAGTCGCTTGCAAGTTGTGCAGTATGCCCATAACATAACTAAAACTTTCTGGTCCTAATCATCTCGGCGCACATTACATACCTTGGTTAATGCATTCTCTAGGATCTTGTTGAATGCTTCAATCGTTCCATTCGCCTAAGGATGATAGGGTGTCGTCTTGCTATGTTGAATCTAGAATCTGCAGTAAGTTCATCAATCATTTTGTTAACAAAATGCGTACCTTGATTGCTGAGCAGAATTTTTGGGTAGCCTAATTTGGTCACCCCATTCTCAAATAAAAATTTCGTCGCAGTCGTAGTGGTACCATCTTTAACAAGTGCAGCTTCAACCCATCTGGTTAAGTATTATGTCGCAATGATAATGCAGCGTGTACCAATTCTTTTCCCTACCAGACTAATCAGTCCGACGAAATCAACAACCCACTTTTCAAATGCTTGAAGGGTTATCTGCGGTGCAAGCGGGATCTTATCGCAGAGCGATGGTTTTCCTGTTCTCTGGCAGATATCACAACGCCGGTAGAAGCTCTTAGTATCCATGTGTATAGTTGGCCACCATAAGCCAGCTTGTAGTATGTTGTGCACAATTTCCTTTCCAGCATAGTGTCCTCCTGTGACACTGACATGTGCTTCACTCATTACCCACTGTCATTCATAGTCAAAGACACAACGTCGTAGTATTTCATCAACGCCTATCTTGTATAGATGTCCTGTAATCATTGTATAATCAGCGGCTTTGACAACCAAATGTTTCTTCTGTGTAGTGGAGAATCCTTCAGGTGCATAGCCTATGCTTAGGAAGTGGATGACAACATTAAATTTCTTATTCTGATCATCAATCATGGTGACCGCAAATAGTTGTGCATCCAGTAAATTATCCTCCAGACTAGTGGGTTCTTCACCACTTTCTATCCTTGACAGGTGATTTGGTCTGACATTCAGTCGACCAGGTTTAATAATGACCTCAAAGTCAAATTCTTGAAACAGGAGAAGCCATCGGCAGATCTTCCCCCCCAACACTGGCTTGTTGACCAGGTATTTTAAAGTCGAACGATCAGTGTACATTTTCAAATGTCCACCCAACAATTAGTGTGGGAACTTCTATAGCGCATAGACCATGGCGAGGCCTTCTCTCTCTCTCTGTCATTGTATAGTTTTTCTCTGTTGTTGACAGTATTCTTCTAGCAAAATCAATAGGGTGTTCAAGCGTACCCTCACCTGGTTGTGTCAAGACTATGCTGAGCACGACAGATGACGCGTCGACATGAACATGGAATTCGTTCTTCCAGTCTGGAAATATAACTATTGTTGCAGTGGCCATCTTGTTCTTTAATTTGTCCAAGCTTTCCTAACAAGCCTCTGTCCACTGAAATTTCATGTCTTTCTTCAACATTTTCTCCATGGGTGCAATTATCTCTTCATATCCCCTGATAAAATTTCTATAATAGCATGTGTGTCCTAACATTGATCTAAGTTGCGTGACTAATGTAGGTGGTGGTAAGTCAAGGATAATCGCAACTTTCGTTGCGTCGACCAAAATTTCGTCATGACACATGACATGACCCAGTAGTACACCAAATGGTGTACAAAAAATACATTTCTTTGAATTAAGTGCGATATGATACTGGCGACATTGACTCAGCATCATGCGCAGACTCTCAATATGGTCTCTTGCTAGACCAAACACAGTCAAATCATCAAAGTCGACCTCAAGAATTTTATGTATGAAATCTTTAAAAGCAGATACTACTATTCAAGAAAAAATAGCAGGTGCATTATTGAGTCCAAAGGGCATTATCATATACTGATAGCATCCCCATTCTATGACGAAGGTCATTTTATGTCGATCCTCCTTCGCGATTCTGACTTGATGATAGCCAGAGAAGTCGTCGGTGAATGAATACATCGCTTATACGTCGATGCTTTCTAGGACTTTGTCTATAAATGGTGTTGGGAATGGATCATGCAGGCATGCATCGTTCAGCTTCCTTTGGTTGACACAAATCCGAACCTCACATATTGTCTTCTTATCCTAGATCACTATAGGGTTGATCCATTCTGACTCCTCAATAGGTTCAATGATTCCTGCATCAAGCATTCGATCCAATTCAACTTTTACCTTCTATTTATACCTTGGATTCAACCTATAAGGTCGCTGCTTAATTGGCTTAGCATCTGGTTTCAGGGGTATTTTCATTCTCCTAGGTCTCCCACTATTCCCTTCATCTCTAAGAAGTTGGTTGGAAATAGGTCCTGAAACTTATGCAGCAAGTCTGTGATCTTTGATACCATTGCATCATCCCAACAATCCCCTATATTAGCGAACTTCGGGTTCTCCGGTGAGCCAATGTTTACTTTCTTGATTTTCAACAGCTTGAGGAATTGGTCACTTGAAATGCCAGTTCCTTTGAATTCACGCATACCCTAAAACTCTTGTATGTTTATGTTTGTCGGGTCATCATCTGGGTCTCCAGCCAGATTGTAATAGGCATCCATTGTTGGATGGTGGCGTTGCACTAATGGGAACTTGCTACCGCGACAGGGATTTCATCAAATATCTTTTCCTTGATTATCTAAAGTGCAGTATCCGCTGTCAGTTGGTCATCAACAAATGGAAAGGTGTGTGTAAATTGTGTGATCATCTCGTCCCAATTTTGAGTTCCTCATCACAACTCTATGGACATATACCAGCTTTTGGGTGTCATTTCCAGTGAGTGAATGAAATGATGGACCCATTCTTGTCGTGGGTATTCTGAAAATGTCATGCGACACTGATTAAGGTGCTCGACAGGGTTTGACAGCCCTGTGTACTTCTGACTCATGACTGTGACTTTCGCACTGAATCTAACATCTAGTAACCTTCTGCATTGTGGCCATTTTTATATGGATTTCTTATGTGTACCCCACCATCTAGCAGGCGTAGCCTTCAATACATAGTCCAACATAAACAAGCGCTGCGGTTCAGTTACGAGTCCTTCAAAATCAGTGAGGAAGGTCGCAAAGTTAGGCAAGCCCTCATATGTGGGTAACTCCCTTAGCTGATTTTCCACCCATCGCACAGTTCAGGTAACTCTAGCGCATCGCCTCATAGAGACTTCATGCAATCTGTTTTGCCAAATTTCTAAGGCCTCTCCCGAATATGATGTACAAGAACTAGCACTTCTCCAACTCAGGTTTCCATCCGATGTATGATTTACATAATCATCTTTTAATGCACTGACATTGTAGATATTATCTAGATAGTCACCCTGTCCTTCATTATTGACACGTTCAACATACCTCTGTCCCTCCAATGGGTTAATGGGGGACACTACCATCATATCATCATCCTCAAATGAGAGAATCCTTTTCTTGAATTTTATAATGGTCTAATTATCTATGGCCCAATCTATCCCTAGAAACACGGGATATGGGTTTGTGTTGTCAACAATGTTGATGACTTCAAAGTCTGTGAATGTGCGCAACCCTTCAATGTCGACAGGTACTTTACTCAACCTACCAATTGGTAGGACCTTTTCTTGATTTGCAAGTCACAACTAGACAAGGGACCAATCCAAGCGTGACTTTCCCATGCTCTCCTAGGTCTGTCGCATCAAAATATTGATGTCTGACCCTAGGTCTAAAATGATGTAATCCATGTCATAATCCCCTATCTACACAATCATTCTTAACTCACGCCCCATTTTGAATTTTTTCTTGACATGGTTAACCTTCCTTCCAAGTTGCAACTCTACTGGGTTTTCTTCCTGACAATCTCTAGCATAATGGCCCGGTTATCCATAGTTATAGAATGTAACCTGACCTCTTTCTCTGCCAAATCCTCCTCGTCCTCTACCTCTGAAGTTTCCATCCCCCCTTCCCTGAGGGTGTGGCTGCTGCGGTGGGTATTAATTCTATGGCGCATATTGGTTCTGAGGCGCATACTGCGGCCGATACTTATTCTAATACCGGTTCTGTGGGAAAGGCGCATGATGGTAGTGCACTTGTGCATGTTCAACCTAAACCTGTCCATCATTCTTCATTAAGTAGGTCTCTACTGTTTTTTCCTTCAGGAGATGATATGCTCTACAATCCTTCTCATCATGCCCTACTAGTTTACAAAATTTATAGAAAAGGCTACCTAGGGTACTTACAATATTCTGTAAGTATAGGCACTCCTCATCGTGATGTCCTCTAGTCTCGCATATGTGGCCGCAGGGTAGCCCATGGTTATTCAATGGATTAGGCGCCCCTAACGAGATATAGTTCATGTACAATAAACAATTATCCTTAGTGTTTCCATCTATTCGACATCTTGTACACCACAAGTCCTCACATGCTTCTTTACCATTATTGATGCCCTAAAGCTATACTGTCAGATTATCCAATTACGACTGAATCTGCATCATACATGCGCTACCATCTCCGATTGGTGAGGATTCCAACTTCATCGCTAGTTTTAGCGCTTCCATCTACGACACAATCTTCTATTGCATCAAAGGTGCTCGAATGTGTGGTAATAGTGCAGTAATAAAACACTCTTTATTTTGTACATCTGGCATCTGGAAACTAACTTTGGCCATCAAAGTTTCAAATTGTTGATCGAAATCCCATACAGACTCCATTGGCAATTGCTTTATCTCCTTGATCTCGGTGATACACTGCAACTCAGATTTAGGTCTTTTGAACTCACAGATCATCGCGAGTCAGATCTCATCAAGGGTCTTCTGTGGGGTTCCTGTCGGTTCTACATAAAACTTCATAAACCAGTCCAGTGCGCGACCCTGCAGAGTTGTGATCATCTGCACTTTCTTTAAGTTTGCATTATGAACTAGGTGAACCATCCAAACAGCTTAAAAAATAAACCAATGTTGCTCTGGATCTTCTGCTCCATTCCCATTGAATTGGGTAATCTATTATCTACCCCAACCATTGAGTTAGCATCGGGTTTGTCTAATGAATAATTGAATGGAGGTGTATCCTCTTGCGCACTAGTCACAGTACTAGCACTGTTAGTATTAACAACTCTTTCAGGAGATGAGGCTCTAGATCTTGCCTCTAGTGATACTCCTGGCGTGGTGTAGTTGTGTCCTGATCTTGGTGTCTCTGTAGATTCTTCAGACTCTTTTGTTCCTTCAGAAATTGGGCTATAGTCTTCCTCTTCATCGTAAGAGCCTTTGTCTAGCCGCAACTCGACTTCGTACTCACTTTCTTTGAACCAACTAGGAGTCTATCAACCTCCTACTATCTTTCTCCTCTTTCCTGACCGGAATCTCCTTCCACTCATTAGGAATCCAAATTCTAGTTCAGGTTCTGTACTTCCTAGGAACATCTCAGCTCACCATATCCCATTTTCTCTAGAGGTCGTCCGTGACATATCCCCTCCTCTGGATATGCGACTTAACTGCTCAATTGTAAGATACCCTACTCATATACGAGCATATTTATCCATGTGCTTATAGATAACAAGTACCTTCTTCGCAGTCCTTAGAAAAAAATTCTTTGAGCCTCACTATATGAGGTTATAATCTCTACTGGAAACTCAGTAATATACCCTTGCAAAATACTGTCGACCCAAAAATCAACAACTCTAGAGATGGGGTTACTTGCACTAGTTATATCATGAATTAAATGAGCACTCCACTCAACCACCTCTCTTCTTTGGAAATTTGCCTACCGAGTTGCCAATCTTGACAACCACTCATGCAACACAATAGGAAACTCTGCAAAAAAAATCTTGTGAATATAGGAGTATATGTACCGGTCTAACCAGTTTTATGCGCTCAACCGCGGCCTTGTGCTCTCTTCTTGCGCAAATGCCAACGTCTTCAACTCCATCCAATCCTCTGTTTCCTTTTTTGTCGGATGCCACAACATCTCCCTCGATTCAAATGATTACGGGTCCCGACAACGAAACCATTTGTTGGCCTAATCTCCCTTAGTCTCGTGACCCAGGTTCAAAAACAACACAACACCAACAAAACACCCAAATACATCGGTCCGACAGAGCAAGCTCAGTTGGTAACACCCACAAGGCAGGCGTAGTCTCACCCGAGATATCTTAACATGTAACTACCAGAACCATGTTTCTGCAGTTGGAAAGGGATAACAATCCCTTGGCGTGCGACCAAGGCACTTGACAGAGGTGGAAGGATGGAGTCTATTACTACTCAACGATGGTGCAATAGTGTGACATAGTTGACACATGACACAACCTTGTCCTTATTAACTTAACAACTGGTGCAACTATGCGATATAGCTGATTCCTTAATTTTAAATGATAGCGGCTCAACATTATTATAACTTAACAGTATTTTAATATGGATAGCATATAGTGCACGACAATTCTTTACCCATTCATTCATTCATTGTGGTTATCAATATTGCAACATTCATTCAAGCAATAATCATAAATAATGCAATATACTCAAACATTCAACCATTCACATTCATCATTCAACATCCATTCGACACAGGAAATAACGTGGAAACCCATCCAAGTAAAACCACCAAGGTGCTCTTCATCTGGCATGAGAAATATATGTAGCACCTTGCAGTCTGTGACTCACAAACTGTTAAGATATGTCTTTCGGTTCAGACTCTTCTTTCTCTCATGCTCTCTGGTTTATTCTTCTATCTACTAAGTCCTATTGATTCGCACACAACCTGGATCGACTCTTCTACTCTATTGTTTGCGAACTCAGCTGTAGATTAACTCCTACAAAATGGTCTCCAAACTCAGGTGCAAATTTGTAGATCAACAACCTACTACTATCAGACTCCTCTCTTATCTAAACTTAGTAGCAATTGATACCAATTGACTGAACCCTTATACAGAGCGGGTTCCTCCTATTTATAGATATTACAAGTCCGTGCAGGGTCGACTGAGTACAACTCAATTATTACATTCAGAAGTAGCTACAAAATATCTTCTATTACATTGATGACAAGCCATACTAGCCGCAAAATTCTTGTATTACAATGATCACGACCATAACTAGCCACAAAAATGTCTTTCAGTCTGCTTGTACAGGTCGTGACTAGCCGCAAAAACCCGTCCTTTAGTCTGTCGACTCTGACTTCTGTAGTCTTTTGACTTGCCGGTCTTAGTATTAATTCTTTTACCTGCCTCTTTTAGGTACTCCTTTTCCTTCGTCGCACCTATCTGTGTCACATATTTCTCTCATCTACGCTTGCTTTCCTTCCTTTACCTGCTTTTCTCCTGTTGCACTTGCGCTACAAGTTTTTTGTTATGCACTTTTCCTATCCCAACAAAATTAGATATAATATTATTATTAACGGCCCCAGATGGGGTGATAACTGGATAAATAAGGCAACGCAATGATGAAGTGATCGAAATACATAATGGTAGATAGCTCGAGGCAGGGGAGGGATTTAATCTGTGTCCCCTCCATGCAGGTGAAAGGATATGAGTCTGATGCATAATTACTAAATATTTAATGGTGATGCATGGAGCGTTGTGTCAAATCCATGCAAAGGTACAAATCCATAATGAGTCGGGAGCCTTGGATTAATCATTGTCTCAAGTGTTATCTAGTCATTAAGTGCAAGTAGATGGTAGGGAAGAGTAGAAATTGGGTTTACTAGTGCTCGACCAGTGGCAATTTTGCTCCAATCGTGTGTTATAATTTTGATGGTTATATTAGATCTTCAAACATTTAGAACTATTTCATAATAAACTTAATAATAGGATCACTAAAAGACAAACAAGCACAACAAGACAAAAGAACACAAAGATTTTCCAAACCCAGCAACTTCTTTAGTATAGATTATGTCACCAAGTGCAATGTCAAACCAAGATAAGACAAACCCCAAAGACAAAAGCAATTACTTCTCTTCTTTAGCGAACCTCTTCTTCTCTTGCATGCACACTTGCTTGAGTTGAGTGTGTCTGAAAATGAGAGGAGTGACCTCTCTATTTATACACATCAAGTGAGGGACCTATTTCCCTGACTGGGTCAACTTGCTCTTTTTGGACTGACTTATCTAGGGAGACATAAAATAACATTTATATAATCTTTCTTGTGGGTACTATTGACCCAACTTACAATGGAATTTTTACATTGATTCTTTCAAGTACATTTACATGACCAAGTACATCAATAACATCTCCCGAAGGAGGTACAACAATAATACAACAAAAGTACAATAAAAATATATTTTGACGTTACAATCTTCATCACTCCCTCTTAACAAGGAAGGTATTCTTCCATTGCGTTCATCATCACTAAAACTCATCACTGTTCTTGCAACTTGGTACTCGAGCCAATGACTTGTGGTATCTCTCGAATCTATAAATCATAAGAAGTTCGTGCAACAATCATCCCTTTTTCATGTTGGTTGTACCTCTCATATATATAAGTGCATCAACCAACCCTTTTTCATGCTAGGATAAACCTTCATACCAAACCATCAACCAGCCCTTTTTCATGTTGGGAGCAACCCTCATATCAGTGCATCAATTGACCCTTTCCATGTTGGGAGCAACCCTTATATCGATGCATCAACCAGTCCTTTTTCATGCTGGGAGAAACCTTCATATAAGTGCATCAACCAACCCTTTTTCATGTTGGGAGTAATCTGTACAACAACTAATCCTTTTTCATACTTGGTGTACCTATATAGAGCCAGTCCTTTTTCATACTGAATGTATCTCTCCGTAGTGCCAGTCCTTTTTCATACTGGATGCACATCTTTGTTGTGCCAGTCCTTTTTCATACTAGATGCAAGTCTCATACGTCTTCCACGGTACTAGGCCCTTTTTCATCCTAGACGTGAAGACCACATGCCTTCCATAGAGCCAACCCTTTTTCTTGCTGGATGTGGAGACCACTCGTCTTCCACAGAGCCAGACCTTTTTCATGTTGGATGTGAAGACCACTTGTCTTCCAGAGAGCCAACCCTTTTTCATGTTGGATGTGAAGACCACAAGGACTCATCAATCCCTCTTGCGATGGACACTGATATGGACAAATCTAAGCTTGTCCTTGAAGTACTCAAACTTCACTCGCATAGAGGCTTGGTTAATACATCGACTATCTACTCATCTGTCAGAATATAATAGAGCTTCACTAATCCTCTTTGTACCATATCTTTGATACAGTGATACCATATCTCGATGTGCTTTGATTTGTCATGGAACACAGGATTCTCAGACAACCTCACACAACTCTGGTTGTCACATAATACACAAGTCATCTCGAACTTGACATCAAACAATCCCACAAGTAGCTTTCTAATCCACACTGCCTCACAACTAGTTGAACAAGATGCAATATACTCTTCCTCAACTGTGCTCAATGCCACCCTCATCTGCTTCTTGTTGAACCAAGAAATCATGCCATACCCCAAGCTGAAGCACCACCCTGAAGTGTTCTTCATATCTATAGCACTACCAGCCCAATCTGAGTCAACATAGCCCTATAGGAAAATCCTCTGATTTGTCACATATATGAGGCCATACTCAATCGTACCCTTCATGTACATCAACTCTATTGAGTCAAAGTGTTCACCACAAAGCATATATCTAGCCTCGTGTTCATGAATTACATCAACGAATCAATCATCTGCCTGTAAAATTGTGGCATCAATTGTCCCTAAAGTAGTATCACACAACAACTTCAAGTTTGGTTCCATTGGTGTGGCCATGGCCTTGTAATCCATCATCCCAAATTTCTTTAGGATCTCTACTGCATATTTTCCTTGACTAAAAAAAATATCACATGGATTTTTCCATACCACTAATCCCAAGAAGCATTCCAAGATTCTTGAACTCTAACATCTACTTCCTCTCGGTAGGGGAGACATCCAGTATCGCTTTGAGAATATCCATGAGATACTAAGGAAAACAACCCTTGCCATGGATATAGACTATGTGATATTGTCTCTCCTTATGTCTCTGCAATCTATGTTGTAGTCACTCCCTCTAATGTGGAGCTTTCCTACTCCCTATGTAACTAAGCATTATACTCCCTCTACATCTTAACATCTTGTACTCTCTGCATTGGGACATTCTATAATGGAGTGACTGGTAGCCTTCTCTATTTTTGATATTCTATGTATCCACTTATGTCATCTCACATAAAATGGGACTGTTGAGATGAGATTCTTGCTCTCAAGGTCACTGGATACCAAGATTCTCCATATTGAACCCTGTTGCAAGTACCCTCTTGCACCCATCTATTAGCTCCTCGTCTTCAACCTTGTAGCAAAGGTTGAGATCTCGTCACTCTTTGTGATCCTTAAGCTCATCATGTAACTGTATGTCCCATTGTGTTATCCCATGGGTGCCTTTTGATCCTGTACAAATCCTTCTTCAATCTGCTCACATGTGGTTCTCCATAGAGAGTCCCGAATCTCGAAGGTTGCTTAATATACAGTTCTACTTTGATTACACCATCTATCTAGTGTAATATCCATCATCATAGCAACGTCTTGCCATAATCAACTCCCTCTTTATGAGAGAAACCTCGCGTTGTACATCTGTAGTATGCTTGATTTTGTAAATCTTCTTGAATGTTATAGTTGAAACATCATCACTTGTTCTTTGGATCAAGTGTCATCATTATTCTCTTGTAGGTGACTGTACACGATCTTTCTACAATTCAAATTCAATTGCATGATTAGAAACATTTCAAAACATATCAATAACGACAAATTATCATGCATAAATACATTGGTCACACATTCTTACAACTATCTTAACCAATGGTTCAACACAACCTTCATTCATATTCCGTATGCACACAATAACTTTCTAAATGTCTTCCATCTATACTAGAACACAATTAAGAGTGTGCATTGCTCCCGACATGTCAACCAAGATGTTTCATTCTAGATAAGCAACAATGGAATGTTGTGTGGCACCATAAGCTACTTACCCATCACATGCATATTAGCAGTATATTGTTCATTGATGCAAACACTATAACATGCATAATACACTTCCTAAATCTATGAACATAATTATGTACACAACTAAACAATATCATTTAAGCAATTAGATAAACAGTAAACGACAAATCAAATCCTTATCTTTATTTGTTTGGTAGGCTCCCTCTTGATCTTTGTCTCCTTGCAGGAATTATTGGAGTCTCTGACAGTGTGCTATACTCCATCATCTGATTTTGAGAACCTGTGTCTGTCTTGCTCACGATTGGCAATGCTGAGCAAGTATTCTACACCATAGATCACTAGGAACTGTGTACTAATGTTGAATGTGTGTGTCCCTTCTTATCCAATGCTAAAATGAATAAGAGGTCCTTTCATAGACCATGATCTTCATCTTCATGGATTTTCTAGAATCCAACTTTGCAGCAAACTCCTCCTCTCCCTGTTTGAATATAGTCATTTACACAAAAGTTAAATGGTAAGTCGAAGAAAGCTGTGTTGCACGAATCCTCGACTTACAATCCTTCTCTCCCTTTAATAGGATAAGCTTCATCTTATTTGGTAAATCCTTCTGGATCAAAGTACATATTCCTCATCACTTAAGGAACCTTCCCTTACTCTCTTCTTAACTGGTTCATTACCTTCTATAGCATGAGCGTGATATCTCTTCTTCCTTTTCTTCTTCTTGGGGCAATCTATTGCAAAATGTCCTTACTCATCAAAAGTGAAACACCTGAACTGTGAGTAGTCCTTCTTCTTGTATCTTATAAGCTTCTTGTGAGAATGTTCTTTCTTTTTATCTTTCCCTTCTTGGCATGAGTTGTTATGGATTGATTGTCATCTTCACCCATATTTTCTCCTTGTTCTATCAATCATGCTTCTTCTTGCATACATTCATCCCATAGTCTACTGAATTCAGTGAGCCTTATTCTAGCACAAATTCTTTGAATGAAAGGTTCCCATGATCTTGGGAGATAATTCAAAGTAGTCATCACCACTTTTGCTTGTTCAGCATTGTCTCCAATAGCTTCTACTTGTTCTTTGATTTGGGAGACCCTTGTGAAGTAAGATTATATGCTTTATGAGATCTACATCTTCACACCCTTTAGTTGAGTCCTTAAGGTCATCTTCTTATTGATATTATTTCCTTCATACAGGTTGGTCAAAGCATTAAACATATCCTTAGGAGTTTTCAAGGAGGATACATGTGGGATCAAATGATCTTTGATGGAATCAATAATAATCCTCTTGTCTTTGATCCATTTCTTCTTGTGCTTAGCTTTGTCTTCATCTCCCTCTCGCTCTGTAACTTCTCCTTAGAAATAGTTTTCCAAATCATGTTCTTCCGATATGAGAAACACTTTGTACTTCCATGCTCGAAAGTTCTAAACTCCTTCAAGCTTGGTATTGTTTGTCATCTTGATAAAATGAGTACCTCAAATGGAAATAGAGAGAATAATGCTTACCAGTGAGAGTGCTTCAACTGGATGCTTGCTTCAATACCTTTTATAGAAAATTGTTTCTGGATGACATAGGGTTTGAAATAAAAACCCTAATTTTTCAATTTTGGTATCTTGCAAAACTGATATCAGAGATAGATGCACCTCCTCAAGTCAAGTTGAGCAATTTACTCCTTTTCTGAAATACGTGGACAAAATTGCAAAATATATGATGCCCTGGTTTTTCCCCAACAACAGTGTTAGGTAAAAAATTGAAAATCCACAGAACTAGAATCTTCCTCCATACGAAGACGCACCCTCCTAGGGAGAGTTGAATTGTCCTCCTCTTCAAGTTGATTTGTGGAGGGAAGTCCCCATAATAGGAAGCCCTGGTTTTATGGTTCCAACATAAATTAGGGAAAAACTGAAGAAAATAAAATAAAATAAAATAAAATATTAGAATGGAGATATGTTTCCACAGAAATATGCATCCTATTGAGTTAGTTACCAAAACATAACTTTCAATATAAATCTATGGACAGAACGGACTGTTGTTTAGGATTAAGCACACTTGTAACTTAGGGTCTGGGGTTACCAACTTACTACTAACCTTGTAGACAATCAGCTTTAACAGAGAACAGAAAGGAAATAGGAAGAAAGTCTTGACTTACTTGATTACCGACGGTTGATCCAAGCTTAATCTACTTCCATTCCTCTTCTATCCAAAGCTTCCAGGGATGCACCTCTTTCACCTGTAAAGAGAAAATTCTCCAAGTACTATCTCATGCATGTATATATAAAAGGTTAGATAAACAATATTTCCAATACATAATCAAATATATTCATTAAGCACGATACACGAAAGAGACTCAAGACAATGTTGGAAGAAGAATTCTCTTTATTAACAATCAGTGAATGAGATAAGAGTACAACCCAACTTCTGAGACAAGGACTCCTCTGTAACCAAAGGAGTCTGAGTTATGCTGCTCCAAGACTTTTGAAGATATACCAGCAGCATAACTTTTATCTCCAATCTTGATTGATTAATGCCTTCCCAAGGCCTCTATTTATACTTTGGGAAATATAGTGGTTTCGAAGGTTGGGGTGGTTGAAATAGTTAGGATAGTTAATGATTAAGACCCAACTAATCTCCATTAATCATGTTTTATATTTTTTAAGGTTGAATCAAGATGTATGCAACTATTGATATAGGCAACCCGCGTATGACATGTGAGTTGCTTAAAGGAAACCCGCGTACACTGATGTACGCGGGTTGCAATGTAGATAGTCGCTTACAGTACGCGAGTTGCAATGGAGATAGTCGCGTACATACATGATTTGCAATGGAGATAGTCGCGTACGCAACTCAACACTTAGAAAATTATATGGCAAGTTGGTTCAAGGGTAAATGCATCCCAAGTCATGCCCATCTATAGTGTTTTGGCAAACTTCAATCCTAAAATTACCTTTTGTGTACCAACATAAGGAATGTTGGCACTCGGACGGAGAAGTGCCATTTGGGTTGATAACAGATGCCCCCTAATGTGTGAGGTTAGAGGGAAACGATGGCTGAAATACATTATAATCATTATCTTGGAGAACTCAAAAGTCCAATGGAGTAGAGGTAGTACCTAAAACAAATACATAATAATGTCATATACAAAGTCATATCTGAGGAGGCTATGTTCAATATACTCAAACACTAGCTCCTTTACAATATTTGAGTACATCATATGGTACGAGTACAAGACCACATATATTACAAAGGTGGATCGAAGCCACAATATACAATAATGATGAGTCTTCAAAGATTTGGAAGCTGTGTAAGTGATCACAACAAAATCTTGTGCAACTTAGTCCATAGATATGAACCTAAGGTGTTCGTCAAAAATCCCAAAGAACTAGTACAATCCAAGCCATGTGAACAGATGTTATTGAAGTCGAACATGGATAGGAGTCAACAGATTGTCAACCAATAGGTGATAATTGACAACTGAAGCAAAGGAATTCACCAATAATGAAAGTGAATCCTAAGCTACGATCATCAAAACTCTAGGTCTTTGTCATCAGGAAGTGCTGATGAGAAACCATACTGTGATGAGGAAGGCGCAATATCCTCCAATGGATCACAAGAGTGACTAGGAACTAGGTAAAGGAAGGAAAACACAAGTAATAACATATAGGACAACGATGGAATCAGGATATAGATCAGATACAGGGTTAAATCCTTGAACAGTGAACACGACATAAAGATGACCCAAGGCAGCTTTTAACTTTGCAGATAGTACAACTAGACTTATCTGTCATGTAGGAGACATGATCAGATTCCCCAGGTATAACTGACAAGAGGAGGAGTAAGAAACTCGAAGTAACAGCTGAACTGAAAGTGAACACTGATACATGAGTATCGGAAAAGACATAGAGTGCTATGTTTAAGGAAGACATGCTGCCACCGACTTGTTGTTGCCGCAACCTTTTCCCCGACTTCAGTTTTTCACTTAATTTCTGGGACCCCTCCTTATCTTGATTTACTTGAG
>LPNX010778360.1:21296-116898 GCA_001517045.1 Pseudotsuga menziesii | reverse complement strand
TCCGCCGTTGCGGCTCCTGGAGCCTTCTCCCATCCGATCTAAGAACTGCCCGACTGCCGATTTACCTTTTCGTTGCCGTTCCGAGCCTCCGCAGTTCCTCACCTGGATGAACTAGGCTAGCTCGTTGTGGATATATCATTATAATTTTAAAATTATGGATGCCTAATGTCTGAATTCAATGGATAATGCACCAAGTTTTTTATGCAGAGATCATCCCATGAATCGCTGAAGCGGAGCATCGCGCCGGAAAGGACAACGTGAACGAATGACCGAGGCGCCGATGGGACATTTTCTTTTTAACGGTTACTGTCAGAAAATAAACGCCTGTGGAAATGATGGAGAAGGTGAAACGACCAGGAAATAAACTCAATCGTCAAGGGCATTGAAAAGACGCGTTGAGGGAACCGAGAGGACATCAGTTGTAGTTTAAATAATGGGAAGCTCGATGAAAGGAAGGCTTTTTCCCTTAGAAAATTTTGTAATTGTTGACTTGTAAGAGGAACTATTTCGTTTTGCGAAGTGAACTGCAATTTTGTCTGCTGGAAAGAGTAAAGAAGTGAAATGTACCAATGCTATTCAATGAATAATGCTGAAGAAGAACTATTTCGTGTTCAGCCGTATTTCATGCGCTGTAAGGATATTTGATGTTTCGAACCTAAGTTCTTGTTAATTATTCTGCAGTCTTTTCTGGGATGCATTTGCACTATGAGCAATAATTGTTGTTATAGAATGATCGGCTAACTGGTTATTTGAATATTTGTAGTTTTCATGTGCTGTGGGGAAAGTATCAACTATCTGTGATTTTTCTTACCGTATGTGATTTTGTATTGCTCAGTTAAGATGATAGCCTCGCTCCCTAGGGATAGTTTAGATAGTTAGTTATTTCTGTTCGTATCTGGTTTGTTTGCTTGTGAGCATAAGACGAGAGGTAAGAACCTGCGCATCACTTTGTGACCGCCCCCTGCATTTAAACCAGCCTGCGTTTAATTAGGCACGTGTATATTATTCCTTTAAGTCAAAATACAAAAACTCGGTGGGCCGGGCCGCAACCGGTAAAGCCTTTGTTTATTACTCTGACCTACGGTAGCCGGACCGCAAACCGGACGGATTCCCTATACCAAACAGTCAGCGGGCTAGTTGGGAACGCTGATTGGGGAGAATCCCTTACTGTTGCCGCCTGCGAGTTTCCAGGCCTCAACACGACTGAGAACCAAAAGAAAACTTCTTCCTTATCTTTCTTGTTAAATTTTAACGAGTCCAGGAAAATCAACTCAAGTCTCTCTTCATTTTTTGACAAGCTTGAAGAGAAGAGGGAATAATGCTTGATAGGGTCATTGATTCGTGGATTTTATGAGCCCAAACTAGTACATGCTCACTTGGTGTTTTCTTGTTTAGAGAGTCTGAAAAATCCGAAGAAGACTCTAGGGGGGACCTTTTTCATCCAATTTAGTCTCCTAAGGCTGAAAAAGTATAAAACATACCACAAAAGAACTCTCTTAACTCCGATACAAGAAAAGGTGAACCTTTTTCCTACTTAGTCAGGGAGGTCTAAAAAATGTTAAATTGCCACCTACCCAACGCTCCTTCGAGAGCAACATATAGCTTGAGTTTTACGAGTGTGAAGGAAAGCAAGATCACTCGGAAAGATCCATTTGAGTATGAGAAATGGGGCTTACAACAATAAACTCAATGCTTTGTTCTTGGTGTTTAACGAGCATGAAAAATACATCAAGTACACTCATAATCTTTTTCATGTTTAGGTCCAGAGCACAAAAAAGAGAAAACTAAGCTCATACTGGGTGTTCCTTTTCCATAAATTTAGTCCCTCAAGTTTGGAAAAGTGATAAACCTATAGCTGAGAATACTCTTCTCAATTCCGTAGAAAAGAGAGTGATCCTTTCTCATATTATTCCACATGGTCTGAGAAAGAGATAACCTACCACCAATGCGGATGCCCATTCACATATTCTTAACGAGCTTGAATGGACGAGTTTACTCAGCAGTCAAGTCTATTTTGAGGAGTTAGACCTGGGCCTAAAGAAACTCCATAAGGTTGGGGAGTCTTATAAAGGGATAGCTTGTAAAAAGAGACCAAAATGAGGCTCAATTTGGCATGAAAAATAGCTAAGAAGACTCCCCTGAACCTATGACAGATGCAACATGAGTATCAAAAGACAATAAGCAGGTTTTAAATGAGGATACTCATGTGAGGAAAGTCCTATCCATGGAAGAACAATGGCATAAACGAGGAACTAATGGTTAAAAATACCATAGTCCGTGGTCAAAAGTGTTAATGCTAGGATTAAGAAGGATTAGGTATAAATGCAAAATTCATGTGAAATTACCAAAAACCCATCCTATATAAGCGAAAAAACAACTTTAAACGACCATAGACCTATCCCATTGAAGAAAAAGATATGGCATTAGTTTGATTTTATATAAAAAATATGAACTATAGGGAAAAAACCCACTTTGAAAATAATATTTCTATAAATAGTTCAAAATATAAATCAAAACTCACCATTTGATTTTTTACCCAAAAATAGACAAGTTTTACCTCTATCTTTGATTGCTCAGTGTGGACGACTCGGTGAACAATTCTTGAAACCGCAAGTGCCAGGTAAAACTACACTCCATGCTGTTTCATTTGATCCAAGCAAATTTCAATTTTTAGCAAAATTTTCATGTTTTCCAATGCCCTCAAAGCATGAACGCTGTGTACGTGGGTATGGTATATCAACAGTTGTGTACACGCGTTCTGTACGCAGGTTGCCCGAAGGAAAGTCACGTACAGTACGTGACTTGTCCAAAGGACAGTCGCATAAACTGCGTGAGGTAGAAAAAGGGTTATGTAGGGCCAAAAAATCAATTTTTTATATCAATCTAATGGTTTATAAATGGCTTGTTATCAGATTGAAATATGGTGCTTGAGTGGAGGGAGAGGGAACATGAAGACATGGACCAAGAAGCTCTACAAGATTCCCCCACGGTAAATGCTTTGCGGCAAAGTGGGTTATTGAAATTCTTTTGTACCTCACCTATGTGATCAAATGTCTGCCTATTAGAGTTTTTAATAAACTATTGGGATCATGATCTTGGTATGTTTGACCTTCAAGGTGAGTTTCTAGAAGTTACCTCGGAAGATGTCTATTTTATCTCTGGTTTATCACGGCGGGGAGCTCTGGTGAACTTGGAAGGTACTGGCAGAGGCAATGACCTTCTAAGTGTATAGAACTACATAGATATATACTGCAAGCATGGCACTAAGAAGAGGGGTAGCTGCATCCCTATTGTTCATATTCACAACTTTCCCTTACAAGTATTGGCGATTACTATAGTGAGGGTTGGCGCAGGGTCATCATCACTTCACCTTGCAACTTGGAACCAAATGATACTTGCAGTGGACTGTCTATAGGGAGCTCTATATGATTGGTGTTCAGGAGTAATCCCGATAATGAGGAAGCAGCTCTTTGACTACAAAAGAGGCAGGTAGAAAAAATTTGGTTATTCGAGCATATTGGTAGCCTTTTTCTTTGAGAGGGTGCCCAGTTTGAGTCCTGCAGTACCATTACCGGTTTGTTCTCCCCGTCAGCCTAGATTGAGTAGGTGGGGAGAGATCTTCCTCCGCCAAGGAGGTGGTGGATTGGTCCAGAGCGTATATGACGATGACTTCTACTTTTGGTGGGAGTGACAGTTACCAGCCTTGGAGCAGTTTCCATATGCTGGACTAGATTTGCAGGGTGACACTGACCTTGTCCTCCCCCTCCTGGAGGAGCATGGGGAGAGTCAGGTATTTTTGTTTTCAAATTTTAAATTTTTTATGAATTTTAATTATAAAGATATATACATATGTATAAGAGTTTTTAATCCCTTTTTTAAAATGTCAAAATGTATATATTGGACCAGTCCGCCTGCTGGGCATCCACGCATGTATGTGCATCCTGTGGTGGGCAAGGACCAGGTTTTGATTAGGGTTCTTAAGGGAAAGCTAGCCAAGCTTACCCAGAGAGTACCTACATTACGCATTGAGCATATCCCTGCCATCATGTAGGAGCTAGTGGTTGGTATACCACCTATCTGGATACACCTTATGAGGCGGGTAGCAAGAGCAATACTTGTGTATATTGATGTTGTTGAGGCTGCTGTAGCTGAGGAGGCTGAAGAAGCCCGAGAGCAGGGTGATCAGGGGGACCAGGGTGGTCCTAGTGATCAAGGTGGTCAAGCTTAGACTTAGGAGCATTTTATGGACTTTGATCCATGTTTTGTATATTTTTTGTATATTATACAGTTATGACTGGATCCGAGGATTAGAAACTCAACCTATCTATATGGACAGATATTCACACACACACACACACACACACACATATATTTTGCCGGTTTTATTTACAAGTGTTTTGTTATGTGTTTGCTGTATATTTTATGCAAAATGTTTTAAGTGCCAATCCAAGATATAATTAGCATACGCATCAGTTAATGAATTTTGATTTCTTGGAATATGATTGAATGTAATAAACTCAAAATTTCTTTCCAACAACCTAACTTGCATAAACTAACGTAGTAAAATAGGGTTCCGCACCTGATAAGCTCGATTGAGCTATTAAACCACCAGTTGAGAGTCAAGTCGGACTTCCAACTGAGTGATACCAGGTGACAAAGCATCCCATAAAAGCTCAATGACATCCCTGTATTCGGCCACATTATTGGTAACAGGACCTAAGCAAGTGCCTCTAGAGGCAACTAGCTGTCCTGAGGGAGAGTAAATGACCCGTGCGGCTGAAGCCAGATTACAAGTGTGGCGACTGGCACCATCAACAAAACCTGCGAACCACTCGGAAGACATCTATAACAACCAGCAGATGGTATAAAAACACAAACCGGTGAACTATTGTACATAAAAAGCCATACAATAAAAATACAGGCAAAAGCACTAAGCCTATGCATAGTACTTTTCCAAGTAGAGCCCATTTCTAGGCTCAAGAAGCTTATTCCCTTTGAAATCTGTCAATTCATATGCACCCTTCTTTAACACCTTTGACACGACATAAGATCCTAACCACATAGACCTGAACTTTCCTGCCCCCAGGGGTTGTTTGTCTTGATCCCAGAGCAAGACAAGCTCCCCTTCAAAAAAAATCCGAGGCTTGACCGATTTATCGTATTGGATTTTTACCCTATTTTTATGAGCTTCGTTTGCACTCAGTGCATCTCTATGCTACTCATATAGATGTTCTAAATGTAATAAATGTTCTTCCAGCTCAGTTGTATCAGGTAACACATGAATAACAATCTTTAAGGACGGGATTTCGCATTCAACTGGGGTGATTGCTTCCACTCCATGAACGAGTTGGAAAGGCGAAAACTATGTAGCAGTTTTCACATTGGTCTGATATGCCCAAAGTGCAGGATACAACATGATGTGCTAATTGGACCGGGTTGCATTAATAGTACGTTTGAGAATAGTCTTCAAAGTTTTATTTACAACCTTGACTTGACCGTTTGCTTAAGGATAGAATGAAGATGAATGTTCTTGTCTAAACCCTAGCATAGTGGTCAATTCAGTCATCATACTATTTTGGAATGACTGCCATGGTCAGTGAAAATCTCTTTAGGAATACTGAATCGTGCGATAATTTGGTTGAAAATGAAAAAAGCTGCAGTTTCCCCATTAGCTTTAAAGGTGGGCATTGCCTCTACCCACTTCGTGAAATAATCTACAATGACAATGATATGTTTGTGCCCCCTAGCCGAGACTAGGTTGCACGTCACGTAATCTATCCCCCACTTCTTGAAGGGGCCCATTGAGATGATAGGAAATAACGGAGCAGGATGCGACCACATCTTTCTGTTGTAAAGCTGGCAAGGATGACAGCGCTTCATGGATTCCACACAATCTTTAAAGATCATGGGCCAGAAATAACCGACACGTAAGATCTTTTGGGCCGTTGCTAACCCATATAAATGACCCCCACACGCTCCACTATGGGCATCATTTAGGACAGTCTCTACTTCTTCGTGGATAAGACATTGACGCAAAATAGAATCTACCCCCTACGATATAAAGTATCTCCAATAATGAGGTAGTTCTTGGCATGTACGCCTAGTTTACGTCGTTCTTCCTATGAGAAGGTTGCGGTGTACTTCAAAGTCTGGAGATAGATAAGTATATCTTCGTACTAGGGGTCAGAAGTGGAAATCAAAAGGATATGCTCATCTGGGAATGAGTCTTCTTCAATGGCTACATCTTCCTCTACTGGAAATTCTGCAATGAGCTTAGTAAAAACTAAGGATTTCTTGGATTTAGCGGATTGAAAATCTAAGTCAAACTCCTGAAGAATGACTATAAATTTGTTGAATTTTCCTCCAACTATCCATTGGGACAAAACATATTGAAAAGGATTAACATCTACCACTATCGTCATGGTCCTCTGTAAGATGTAGTGATGCAACCTCTGAACAACATACACAGTTTCCAAGGCCAACTTCTCGACGTGGGAATACCTAAGTTCAGGGTCGGCTAAAGCATGACTGAGATAGTAGATGACATGCTCTTGAAGCTTATTGTCCTCCTGGACTAGTACTACCCCTATGGTCGACTCAGATGCAGCCAGATACAATATAAAATCCCAAGAGTAATCTGGTGGGCATAATAATGGTGCCGACAACAAAGCTTTTTCTAATGCCTCAAATGCAAGTTGTGCAATTTCATCCCATACAAATGGGGTGTCATGTTTCAACAGGTGCATGAAACCTTTAGTAATCTTGGCATAATTTACAATCAAACGTCGAAGGAAGTTGGACTTCCCCTGCAAAATTTGAAGCTGCCTGATAGAACAAGGAGGAGGCAGATTTATGATGGCCTCAACTTTCAAAGGATCCACTTGAATGCCTTTGTTGGAAACAATGAATCCGAGTAGTCTCCCTGACCTGACATAGAAAATGAACTTGTGGGGATTCAAGCGAATTTTGTAATATCTGCATCATTCAAAAATCAAACGCAAGTGATCTGGGTGATCGATCCTCTTACGAGAATGTGCTAGCTGATCATCAAGGTAGGGTTCGACAATGGCTTTAATGTCGTGAAAGGAAAAATTCATTGCCTGCTAAAAGGTTGCCCTTGGATTTTTCAATCTAAAGGTCATTTTCTTATACGCGAAGGTACCCCAAGGACAAATAAAAGCTATTTTATGTTGGTCTTCTGGTTTAATTTGGATTTGATTATACCTGGAGAAGCCATCCATAAATGAAAAGACTTCACTTCCCGCACAAGCATCAATAATTTGATCAATAAATGGTGTGGGGTAGTTGTCCTTGGGACAGGTTTTGCTTAGATCTCGAAAGTCAGTACAAACACGTATAGTCCCTTGTTTTTTGTCAACAGGAACAGGGTTGGATACCCATTCTGTCAAAGCTATGGGTTAAATGAAATCGGCTTTCAACAATTTCTCAACTTCAGCCTTAATCGCTGCCACTTTACGTGGGTTGACATGTCTCAATTTTTGTCAAATGGGTCTAGCATCAGGGTAAGTTCGGATTTCGTGCTCGACTATTGATGGATCAATGCCTGGCATCTCCTCATATGAATAGGCAAATACGTCGCGGAATTCCTTAAACAAGGCCATATAGATTGCAATCTCCTCTAGAGAGCAGGTCACGCCGATGTGTACATTTTCCACCACGTTTGGGTTTGCAGAGATGTTGATAGGAATCATAGCAGAAATATTTGCCATATTCCCCTCAACAAATATTCCTTCCCTTCGTAAGGGATTAATAGGTGTATCAACATCACCTGCCAGTCTCATATGGAACTCCCAGTTCTCAATCCTGCTTAAATCTGGAAGAAAATAGGATTGATGGTGAAGATCTTCGCAGATCTTATCTCATCCGCACATGGCTTCCAAAATGGCTTCATCTGAAGGTAAAACCATATCTAAGCAATCTCTAGAATGTAAAGAGTTCGCAGCCCAAGCAGGCAGATAGGCTTCTTCTGACTCCTCTGAGATTGTGAGAGGGACCGAAATGGGATCAATAGCGGTATGAACGATAGCTTGATAAGCTAATTTCACTTCTGATAAGGGCACTTCAGGTTCATGGTGGGAAGGAAGAACCCAAGGATTCATTCTATCAACAACTGTTGCTATAGACTTCCCAACACTAGTAGAACCTAGATAATTAATCGGAGCTGGAATATCAAATGTGCCCATCAATGATGCGTGCATTCCAGCCCCTAAGCTCTCTGAAGCAGGTCTAACATGATCAACCAATGGTACGGTGGACTCATTAGTTTCCATGCGGCATTTTCGAGTAAAACTGAGTTGGTCTATAGTAACCAACTTCCCTTCGTGTGGAAACATTACTACCTAAAATACAACCGATGCAATAGCTGACATGGCGTAAGTCCAACTTCTCCCCAAGAGCAAGTTATAATCCAAAGGTGCATCAATCACCTCTACCTCAACAGACACTACTTTCCCTGCCAACTTAATTTTAAAAGCCGGTAGGATACCAAGTGGACGAAATGACCTTCCGTCGAAAGTAGTAAGTAGGGTGTTCGATGGAACCAACTCTGGAGATCTAAGAGCTTTCCAACAAGATAGGGACATGACACGTGTAGAAGCACCCTTGTCAACAACTGCTCTTCCAATGGTCTTTCCACCATGGATGACATCTATCGATAAGGATACATGATATGGCAGGCGAATTTGGACATCAGACAAATTAAATTTCGAATTGAGGCCATACTACCTAAGGCTGCTAAGAGTGCATCCCGCTGGGCGGGAAAACTCTGTAACACCTCTAAATCCAACATTGCACAAGGAGTCTAGGCTAAATCTTCAACTACAAAGTAGTTTGTTGTAGCCCTAGCATTAGGATTGTGCAAGGTTTTCTTGAAGACACCTTTCGGTATCTTGGGCATAAGTTTGGCAGGCTTCTCAATCGTGAGAGGGTTGGAAGTTTCACCTATTGACTTACCCTTCTCCGAAGCCTTATTTTCATAGTTCTTGTTCCTGGTCTGTAGTAAAGTCTCGGATCGAATCATGTTGATATAATTGGGGTCAGGAGCATTTAGGGTGCCCCCTTCTACCTTTGAAGCTGAAGCTGAATTCTGTCCTTGGGGAAAGGGCTCCTTCAGGACAGTCGGTTGTTGGCCTTTTAACAGCTTTTGAGCTTGTTCCATAAGGGGACATAGATGGGTCAAGTGATCTTCACAGCACAACTTACATGGGAATTTCACCTTCTTCTTTTCTTTTTTGCCCCCATCAACATTGTTTGTGGGTTTTTGCTTGTTTTGGTTTCCCTCACCCTTTTTCCCTTTCTTCTTTTTCCCACCGGGCTGCTGATTACCCTTCTGAGAGGATTGTACAAAAACATTTGCATTTTGGGGTGAGGGGTCAGCCTTTGTTTCCTCCACTGTAGAGTGTTTGACAAACAGTTGATGGAGTTGTTTAACCAAAGATTCTACAATGGGAGAATTTACAGAACCAACCACACCATCGGCATGGGGTCTAGGCTTAGGTTTCTCTACATTTTGCGTTGGCCTCGATGCCTCAGGGCTAATTTCATATAAAATCCCAGACTGAGAATATATCAAATCTAGCTACTTGGCCCTGAGGATAGCCTCTTCCTCATTGGTCACTCTCGAAGTAGATACATCCTTAGATATATATGGCAATAGGGATTTAAGGAACCATTCTAATAAGAACTCATGAGGAATAATGGCTTTGATAAGGCTCTTCCGTCTTCTCCACTCTTGGATGTGATCCAAAATATGAGTGGAGTTGTCCTGCCGAAAGGTAGACAACAATTCTATCCCGAAATCATATCGAACAGGAAGTTGGAAGTGACTAAGGAATACATTAGCCAAGTCCGAAAAACTATTAAACGCAACAATAGGCAATTCAATATACCATTTTGCTGCAGTACTGGTTAAAGTTCTTTGGAACAACTTCAACTGAACTGAATCCTCATTCAGTGAGTTGGAAGAGAACCACAAATGGAAAGTGGTGACATGAGCTCCTAGATCATCACCAACTTTGCCTTTGAATTTTGGGATATCCAAGGGTAGCTTGGTAGGAACAGGTGGCTAGGAGGAGTTATGTCTCACCTAGTCATTCATTAGTTTCGACAAATCTAGAAAATTTAACGTTGCTAGGAAAGGGAGCTTGGGTCTAACCGGAGCACTAAAAGTACCAGTTTGGGGATTAGAGGGACTTGCCCCCATATTCCCATATGTGAAGGTGGGGTTGCCCCCTGCTTCTGGTTGTGAAGTGGTTGGGCTGCTTTGGAAAGGATTCCATCCATAAGCCAATGAATTGTTTATGTGCGGTGCAGTATATGAGGTTCTAGCTACCCCATTCGAAGCTAGGGTTTGGAATATAGTAGCAAGTATCCCTCCCCTGAAAAGCAAAAAAGGAGAGCTCATAAAAGGAGCTGAAACCAGAGTTTGAAAACCTTGACCATAAGGATTAGGGTTTCTGAATTGCACCCTTACATATGTGGGTGTTGGGCCCACATATGGAGTGGATGGGGCAATGTGCACCCCATTCTAAGGAAAACCCTGAACAAAAGATGAGGATCCTATAGGACCACTCTGAGCAGTGTGTGCGAAGGAAGTAGGAACTGTAGGTACACTAGGAATCCTAGTGACCATACCACCAGAAGCACCTACTAAACTTGTGGGATTCGGTGGTTGAACCACCCGGCTAGCTGGAGTTAACGATGTAGTAGGTATACTTGTTCTAGGGGCACCTACCGAGGGAGGTGGCACACCTTTAGCCAAAGCGGCTGAGGTGGAAGTAGAAGAACTTTCTCCTGCAGTAGACATTATTCTGCCCAAAGGGACACCAATCATGGGTGGATTGAAAGGACAAACCTGAATGATCACCGTATTGTTTAATTCAATTAGAGGTGAATTAAAATTCCTTGCAAAATCATCAGCCTGCAAGTCTTCTATCTCAACTATGTTTAAATTAAAATGGTTTGCCCTAAGTTTTGGTTCACCCGAAACTTCACTAACTCCTATCGGTTCGAAATAACCGTCCGTGTCCAATCTCCACCTTTGAGGGGGAGGTGGAGGTTCCAATGTGATAAGCGGAGGAAGGTTTTGCAACCTTTGTGACCTTCTGATAGATTGGTCCTCCATGATTGTAAATTTGACTCTTCACACCCTAAGGTCGGCTAAAAACACAGACAAACCACAGAGCAATCACTACAAAATTTCCTAAAGTCTCAACAATCACAAGGGGTATAAGATATGCTTTCCTGAAGAAAGCTGAGAGACAGTTTCTTGGCGTCCTTGAAGAGGTTCTTAGGCATAAGCGGAGGAATCACCCACCGCCTTCCTACACTTTCAACAAGGGTTACCTTCCAAGCTCGTCCAAGGTGAACCAGAAATATCCTTTCGGTTTACCTATGTATAAACCCTAGATGTCCAAGAGACTAGAGGCTACCTTAACTATATCAATAGTCTGGGGGGACAGTCGCAAGCCTGATTCGTACGCATGGGCAGGGTAGCAAAGCCCGAAACTCTATATAGGAAAGAATCCCCAGATGTGTAAAAACCTTGGTCTACGTTTTGTCAAGGAATCAGAGGGTTATCTCCTCAATCCAAGCCTCCACGTGGCCTCGTGCTTAACTCCCGTTTGAGAGGATCTTCGCAGATACTATCAACACAGAGAAGGATTTACCTATCAATTGGACAACTATGTCTGAATTTAAGTACTTATGGGGAGTTTACACTTCCTATCCCACAAGTCTAGCTTAAGCTAGTAGGTGTATGACCCTATAAAATAAAATTTACTAATAAATTTTAAATTATAGTGTTCATTTTAAGGGTTATTCTTAGTCAGAGAATAAGTGGCATGAATGACTATGATATTATAGACTCGATAAGAAAAGTAAAAAGGTGTATAAAATGAATTTCAAAGCAAATTATAACTACTTAAAGTAAGCTTCTTTTTCTTTTTTCCTTGTAAATATGAACTAATGAAATTACAACTAGGTAAGAGAAAGCTAAGACTTATTTTTTGTAATTTTTGAGATTTTATTCAAAAATTGAAAATAAAACTACAATATGCAATTAAAATGCAAATGTTTCCAATGCTTTCTTTTCACTTTTCAAACTCTTCAAAAATTACTATGCACCTAAATGCAACAATTCTTGAGTATGCTTGAATAATCAGACTATAAGGCAAGCAAAATGAAGTATAGCAGACTTATAAGAACCAAAAATCAACCACCTAAGGAAGAGACTTGGAAAACACCTAGCCTGGGAAGACACAATGAATGAAATCCACTGAAATAATTAAAAGGCAAGTGACAAACCGAAACTACTTAAAAATAGTACGTGGTACAAGGTATCTAAAACCCTGATCACTAATTCAGATACAGAGCACTTGGACCTATCACCCAAATAGGATAATCCACCTCAGATTGCTCAAAGAAAGAAGATTCAAACAAAAAAAACTCAAGGGCTTACTGAAAATCACAACGTATGGTGTACAGGGCTTTCAAACCTAAAGTAAAGTGCCAGTACTAGAAGACCCCAAAGCAAGGCAAAATCCAAATAAGACAAGGACAAGCAACCCTACTAAAAAATTTGCTGCTAAGGTATGTACACGAGTGTCTAATAGAAAAACCCGCCTACTATACGTGATTGTTCAATATAGCAACCCACGTATACAAGTTTCTATACGCGACTGTGTAGCACAACAACCTGTGTACAGGACAAAAAAATTTCAAAAAAGAAAAAAATATGAAGGTCTCTAAAACACTACTACAAGTCCAAACCAAGATATAAAACCACACACTGAATCAGAGCAAAGACTGGACAAGGATCTACAGGACTAACCCACAACAGGCTGGACTCCCTAGTGGAGTCGCCAGTTGTAGAAGGAGCAAGTCGACACAAGTCGACTTGAACAAGGACCGACTTAGTCGATCAACCGACTAAGTCGATGGGCCGACTTAGTCGATCAGCCGACTAAGTCGGTCGGTCGACTAAACTAGAAGATTAGTTTGGCTAACTAAAATTCGTGTCGGTTCACCGAACCGACAGGTAGTTATTTTGTAACTGTTTGTAAATTGTATATATTAGGCTGTGGAGCCAAACGAGAACTCAGTTTAGTTCTCTACCTTGTATGAACTCATTGGAATAATATAATCTGTTTATCTTACCTGTTCTTGTCTCTTGTCTCTTGTCTTATATTTATGTATGTTTTAGTATGTATTATTGGTAACCTTATGTGATATGTGAGATTACAACATTGGTTTCGTTGCCGGTAGTACATGACGGAAATATATGCTGACATATGATACCAGAGCAGGAGATTAAGGACTGGTGGGAACGTAAAATTGAAAACTATCTGCAAAATTACGCATGAAGGAACAGATCGAGAAGGGAGCAGGACACATTGTTGAACCTCGTCCACCGCTGTACGAACAGCCATCAAACACTAACTGGGCAGAGAAGCAGAGGAAGTGGGAGAAATTCATTGCAGAAAGGGAGTGGGAATACTTCCTAAGCAAATAGACAGAACTATCCGGGCTTTCTAAAAACGTCGGGTAGGCTATGGGGGGGTAGCTGGTCATGTGTCGGAGATAGAGTATAGTGGATCCTAGTCGACCTAGACCAGATAGTAGGCACCAGTAATGAGAAGTCAACCGAAGCAGACCTCAAGAGACTAGTATTGTATGAAAGTATGTCGAACACTCAGAAGACCGAAAGGGACCAAAGATACCAGAGAAGGGAAGCAAGACATGAAAGAGCCTTAGAGCTGCACAGAGGACAAAACCCTAGGGAGAACGACAAGGAAGAGAATCCGCCAAAGTCGGATCATGACCGACATGAAGAGGGCATCGAGCAAGAAGCGTCCCCTACGGAGGAAGAAGTGTGGATAGAGCAGCCAGAAGCTCTCCAACTAAGAGCTCCTAGTGAAGGGATGACCCTTTCCCCATTGAATCTGTGTACTATAATACATACTATTGTCGACAATGACCTCCGACTACGAGCTGGTGACTTCAGTAAATGGAGCCGACTAGGTGACGAAACATACACTGGTCGACACCTTATTATACGTCGACCACTGGAAGGAAACTGGGTGACGTTTCAAGCGGCACCCTCCCTCCACAGTATCCACTTGCTCTTACTGACACATGAAGGAGCGCCCCCCCCCACCAAGTACAGCTTTAGAAGAAATCAAACAATAAGACCTGCGAACACAAAGTTGCAGCGGACCATCGACAACAGAAGTCGACATCAACTGACTGCAAGTCGACGAAGACTCGACGACCGACGAGAACGCAAGTTTCATCGACCAGAATTCTGCAGGAACGACTACATCAATAACCCCACCACTTTCACCACCACCCCCACCTCCACCGCCGCCAACTTCTGAGAGCAGTGAAAGTGATTCAGACATGGGTCATGGATCAACTCACATTCCTCTTTATGAGGGAGACGAAGACCCTAGATGACATTGGTTCATCTGCAAGTTGACTGGGGAAGCAAACCAGGTTACAGATGAAGACCGAAAAATGACATAGTTCGCAGGAGCCTTAAGGAAAAGGGCCTTGACATGGTACATGACCTTTTCCAAGAGACAACCCAGAGCGACCAAAGCCAAAATTAAGGCGCAATTCTTGTCATTCTTTAAAACGCCAGACTCTAAGCACCTGGCTGCGAAGAAGCTCAAAAATACTTCACAAAATCCAGGCGAATCCGTCTGCGACTATGACAAGCGATGGACAGATTTACTGAGCCAATTGGATTATGTTATTGATGAACAATTACTAATTCAATGGTTTCTTGCAGGACTATCGCAAAAAGTACGTCGACATATTAGTTTGGAGACGTTCAAAACGTATGAAGATGCGCTAACAAAAGCTCTGCAGGTTGAGATGGATGAAGATATACCTGCATACCCCACAGACCACTGACTGGAACAATAACTAGAGAATGTACAGAAGTCTCTGAAGGAGCTCAACCTCAAAAATCAGGAGATCTGGTGCACCAAGTGCTCAACTAATTGCCACTCAAAGGATAACTGTCGACATGAATATAGCCGACAAGACGTCCGCTTCGTACAGACTAAAGCCTTGTGCGACATTTGCCAGGAACACAGAGATCACTTTACAGCAGACTACCCATTTAATATGAAGAATGACAACGCTTCCTAGTGTGCCATCTGCGAAACCAAAAGTCACAACACCGTCGACTGTCAGTTAAACCTAAAGAATTGACAGAACTATCACGCGGTATACCAAACAAATGCAGTGGCGCAACATAACGAGCAAAACCATCCACCAAACAATCAGAACGGACAAAGATACGACGACCGACGATATGAGTGCTAGTACGACAACCGACGCCAGGGTTATGGAGGAAGAGGTCGATTCCCTGGGAATCACGACATACGTCCGCGTCGACCAACCCAGTGCTTCACATGCTACAAAGAAGGTCATTGATACGCAGACTGTCCATACAAGGACATAACCAATCTTAAATTTTGTACACACTGTGGAGTAGGCGATCACTCATTGGAGGATTGTCCTACTATGTTAGAGAAAATCAATACGAAGAAAAATGTTAATGTCTTGTCTTGTGTACAAAAGCATGATGTAATAACTACTAAAAATTTACATATTGTCACTCGACAAGGCACAAAAAAGGGCCAGATAACCCTCAAATTAGTAAGATTAAAGACACAAATGGTTATCTTGATCATATGAAGAAAAAACAAACATATCAAGAAGCCACCCACATATTTCACTACATTGCACGACAAGAAGACATCGTTAACAGTCGACCTAACACAATACATCAATTAATCCAACTCGCTCAAACAGACAAATCCGTAGATCAGTTCATTGACTTATTGCATGAAATAAAAGGTACCAACCTTGGAAAACAAACTAAGAACATTTGCAGCTTGAACCAAAAAGACAAAAACGATGTTGACCCACTTGTCGACCTGGAAATCGAAGGTTACCACGTCCGACAAGTAGCGCTCGACTTCGGGTCCCAAGTAAATATCATGACCCGGGATACATGGGAAAAGATGGGCAGACCTCGACTCTACGAGTTAGGCATTTATCTGAAACTCCCTGACCAAGGCCTCATTGAACCCATTGGGGTTTGGAAAGATGTCGACACGACCATCAAAGGAATCTTGACCAAGGTTGATTTTGAAATTATTGACCCAAAAGAAGGATCTAGCTCCTTCCCAGCACTAGTCGGTCGACCTTGGGGATGAAAGATGAAAGCATCCATCTCCTTAGATAAGGAACGAATCAAGTTAAAAGGAAATGGTCAAAAAGTCATTGTACCCATTCATCCATCCCAAGGAGAGCCTTGGACGAAACCTATTGATGAGGAAGTCGATGTCAGACAACTTTATGAAATCCACAACAATACAGACTATACGGAACCAAACATCTATGGAGAGCTTAACTTAGGTAACCAAGACTCAATTGGTTATAACTCAGATGCTGAACTGTATGACTAGGAGATGGAAAATTACGAAACATAAGCAAGAGGGTGCTGGACTATACAAAAAGTACAAAGAAAATCCACTCGACAGTGCTTCATAGTATCTATTATTCCCAAAATCTTTGAAAAGAAAGTAAGGGAACGTCCTACCTTACAACCAACTAACTTAAGCACTACACAACTACCCAGGTATAAGGAGAGGGAATCCCCATTCATGCACGTCGAACAGGTATCTAAAAATATTGGAAAACATGGCTGACTCCAAAGCTTAGTTGAAACATTTACAGGTCAAGCAGCTAGATGGTGGGATACCCACCAGACAAACCTACAGACCTGGACAACTGCTTCGACTTACTTTGTCGAGAGGTTTGGTGGAAATAAGTTAACCCAGTAAGCCCAGATCCCTACCTTTACCCAAGGTCAAAACCCAGAACAACATATCAACACTTGTGAAATGGAGTGGAGAAGACTTGGATATAAAGATGAGAGAGCCTGGCCACATTTGTTCCCTTCAACCCTCGCCGACTTACCCAGTAAATGGTATAAAATGGAGGAAGCTAGAGGTGAAACCTTCTTTTGGAATGAACTCAAGGAAATTTTTATTAAAGACTTCAAATTCATACCTCAAAATGAAAATCTGGTTGAGACAGCACAGCAAATCAAGCAGTTTATCCAACCGACCGAAAAACAACCCTCCCAAGACCATCGACAGGTCAAGGACTGTAACAATATACAAACTGAGTCAAAACCACAATCGACCCGTTTACACTTAGAAAATGAACACACAGGAGGCAAGAGCTTCAGATGGAAATCCAACCACATTGAAACAACAAAACCTATCCACTCAATCCTGAAAGTCGAGACCACTGACAAACCAGATCTTGATAGAATGACTGCAATCGATTTCCCTTCCACATTCTCACAGTTCAAAGAAGGAAGTCGGCCGATCAATGAAGCTAAAGCACCAGAGTGGCTAGATGCTAAAGTGAAAACTAAATAGGTCGACATTTCAAATGACGACTGACCAAAAATAGCCAAGATTGGTGACTACTAGAATGAACAACAGACCACCGAAATAGTGAACTTACTTAGAGAATTCCAGGATGTATTTGCCAAGGACTGTAAAGACTTAAAAGGCTTAGTACAAGAAATGGGAGAAATGAAAATTGATACTAAACCTGATGTCCGACCTATCAAGAAAAGACCTTATAAACTAGCTCATAAATAGAAGGAAATAGTTAAAAAGGATATCGACAACATGTTAGCAGCAGGGATCATTTACCCTATCGACCAGTCGGAATGGGCAAGCCCCATGGTCGTGCAACCCAAGAAACATGACCTGACAAGGTTAAGAATTTGTGTCGACTTTAGGGAGCTCAACGAAGTCACACTAACAGACCCATTCCCCACCCCTTATGCTGATGAAATCTTGAATGAAGTTGCAGGCCACGAATGCTACTCATTTACAGATGGATTCTCAAGCTATAATCAAGTACCCATAGCAAAAGAAGATCAAAAGAAGACAACATTTGTCTGTGAATTTGGCTCCTTTGCTTATAGAGTTATGCCTTTTGGGTTAAAGAATGCACCTACAGTGTTTTCTCGAATTGTTGTCAAGACATTCCAAGAATACATATATAAGACCATGGCAGTATACTTCGATGACTGGACAATATACTCCACCTTAAAAGATCACTGCAAATGGCTTCGACTTATGCTGGAGAGATGTCGACAAATTCAACTCTCCCTGAACATTAAGAAATGTATCTTTATGACTCCCATAGTCATACTCTTATGGCATATTGTCTGTAAAGATGGTATCAAGGTCGACTTTGCAAAAATTAAAATCATCCTCGACCTGAAACCACCAATAAACCCCAAACAAGTCAGGGTGTTATTGGGCCATACAGGCTATTATAGAAAATTCATAAGACATTATTTAGATATGACCTATCCTCTGGAAGAACTACTAAAGGAAGATCAAGAGTTTAAATGGACAGAGGAATGCCAGATCTCCTTCGACAAACTGAAAAGAAAACTAGTCGAAGCCCCCATACTAAAATTTCCAAACTGGTCGACCAAATTTCATGTGCATATCAATGCATCAGGAATAGCGATCGGAGCAATCCTAACTCAACCACGGGATTATGGGATGGATTACCCTATAGTTTACAGCAGTCGAAAATTAAATAAGGCTGAAAGAAACTATTCGACCACTGAAAGGGAAGCCGTAGGTATGGTCTTTGCCCTCGAAAAGTATCGACATTACCTTTTAGCCAACCCCTTCACATTTTATACCAACCATCAAGCCTTAAAGTACCTTGTCAATAAACCACTCCATCATCGGATAATTTGTCGCTGGTTACTTCTTTTTCAAGAATTTGAGTTTGAAGTTGTGGTCCGACCAGGAAAGCTAAATGTCGGGCCCGACCACCTATCCCGCATAGACACAGGGGAGGAACCGACTGGAGTCGATGACGACTTACCAGATGCACATTTATTTCACATTGAAGCAGTGCCAGAAGAACTAGAAGAAATTGCTCAGTTCTTAGAAACCGGCCAGGCACCCGAAGGTATGAATACCAAGAAGAAACAAATCTTAGCTATGAAGGCTGCACCCTACAGCCTCATCAATGGATTTTTATATAAAATGGGATTAGACGACATTCTCAGAAGGTGTGTACTCAAACATGAGCGAGACCAAATCATGCATGAAGCACACTATGGACCTGCAGGAGGACATTTCCAAGCAGACACAACTACAAAGAAAATTCGACAGTCCGGATTATGGTGGCCGACACTCCACAGAGATTGCAAAAGTTTTGTCAGTCAATGTGACAGATGTCAACAACTTGGTCGACCCCTGTCGAGCACATAAATGCCCTTGATATTAGTAAACCCTAGTATCACATTCAAAATTTTGGCTATAGACTTCATAGGACCATTTCCTATCCCAGCCAAAAGGTCAGGTGCAAGATATATTATCACTGCAGTAGAATATGTCACTAAATGGGTAGAAGCTGAACCTATCGATACATGTTCAAGTGAGGTAGCCGCTAAATTTATCTACGAAAATATCATCACTAGATTCGGATGCCCACTCACATTGATCAGCAACCAAGGGACACACTTTATCAACAAAACTATCAAACACTTGACCGACCAATTCCACATCGACCACCGACGAAGTACAACATATCATCCTCGGTCGAATGGTGCGATTGAAGCTTTCAATAAAACATTAACAAAAGGGTTAACCAAAATATGTAGTACCAATAAGGACGACTGGGACGAGAAAATCCCTGCGGTCTTATGGGCATATAGGACAGCCTATAAACGGTCGACCGACAAAACCCCCTTTCGACTAGTGTACGGACAAGAACCAGTCGTCACCCTACATTTTCAACAGCAGACACCTATTATTGCACAACTACTACATGTCGATGTCAAACATGTAAGAAAGGGCCGACTATTTCAACTCAGCGAGCTGGAAGAACACAGACTCATGGCTATACAACACCAAGAAATTCATAAGCAACAACAGAAAGCATGGCACGACCGCAATATCAAAAACAAAAACTTGTTGGTCGGCGACCTTGCCTTACTTTATAATAGTTGAGTCAAAGGAAAACCCAAGAAACTCCACACAGAATGGATGGGCCCTTACGTTGTCAAAGAGATACACCCCAATGGTTCAGTCCGACTAAAAACATTGCAGGGCCTAGTATTTCGGAAGCTCGTTAATGGAGCCCGGCTCAAACGTTACAAAAAAAAAATTAAAAAAATCATATAACGACCATAACCGGCAACCAAAACCCATAAAAAGCTAAAAATCCCAAAAACAAAGTATTACCCCTGACCAGGAGAAAGAGGAAGACTATGAGCTCAACCTCTACATCAGTACCTTTGTGTCAGAGGACATACCGATTGAGCCCACTGGTCGAGTACAAATAACTATCAAACCTCCGACCGCAAAGAGAGCTGACCCACAGCCGAAAGAACCACAGCCACAACCACAGTAGCAACCAAATCCTCTGGCTCCAGTAAGTGTCACCCCAATTCAAGTATCGACGGGTGAAGTCGAGCCCGACAACCCTGAGTATGCTTTATCACAAGGCATCATCAGGAAATTGGCCACTGAGATAGCTGCCGCGAGAAAGAAAATCAAAGCCCAAAAAGTACAACAAGGCAAAGGTAAGTGCAAGCTTATCATTGCTGAGTCGTCTGACAATGAAGAAGAGCTAGTAGCTGCGGCCCTTGACATAATAGAGGATGCAGCCACAAACAAAGTACCAGTGGAGACTCAGTTCCAATGGTTTCTTGAAGCAGGAGCCCCTGAAGGTCGACCAAAGAAGGCCAAAACAATGACGATGCCTGAAGACGTCGTTGATCTTGTGTCGACCCCTCCATCTCCATCACCGACACCAGTAGTCAAGGAGCCAGCACCGGCACAACAATCGGTTAGCCCCCTCGACTTATACAAAAGAGCGATACCGGAGTTCGTGAAAGAAAAGTTCGACAAGGACACCAAGCTCAAAGCTTTCTTTGAGATGCTGCCTGAACTATTCCAGTCGGCTCAGAATATTCACACAAGGGCTCCTCTCCATGCAGGCAGCAGTACCCACCCCATGGTCTATGCACACATGACGTCGACCTTCACACGACAAACTGGCCAAGAAGGCGACGTGATTGGAGAAACGCAGTCTACCATGGAACACATCGACCCACCCACCACCCAACCACCGGAAGCAGACATATCCCCCGACGGAAGTCCACAATGCACTTCCGCCAAACCTATTACCCCCGACCATTCCCCCACTCCATCACCACCGCCACCATCATCCCCACCACCTCCGCCACCACCTAATCCACAACTAGACCTATCTCAACCAACTACATCCTCACAGCCACAAGCGACCATACCACCTCCCCAGCTAGAAAAAACATCCACTTCCCTCCCATAAACCCAAGGCCCCCCCTCAACTGTAGCAGGTACCCAGGAGACAGAGCTAGAAAAGCACAAGAAGAAGAAAGAGCATCATGCAAAAACTTCCAGCCTACAGATCAGCTTAAGGGATGCAAGCTCCTTGATCGACACAAAGGTCGGCCAACTCCTCAGAACCCTGGCCAAAGAAGCAAAGACAAGGGCTGACAGAAAAACAAAGGAACTAACAAATAAAGATACAGAACAGGTCGAGTTTCTCGGCAAATGCAGGACATTAGCTCAGTCCGTCATACCAGGCCCTATCGAAGTCGACACAGATAGACCGTTGGAAAGAGAATATCAGCTCTTCGAGAGCATGGTATCGACCATCGAGGCATGCCTCCAAGAGACTAAGGAAGAACAGAAGGAAGAGACTGCCCGACTGCTACTAGCACAACACACTGCTTTCTTAGAGGCATACAAAGTACTACAGGACCACATGGAGGAGTCTGTCATTACTGAAGAAGTATTAAGAGACTGGCCTACTCACTATGGGCAGGTCTATCAGCAGACGTGACAGACTCATCAAGGCATTCAAGCTTTGGAGAGCAGGAAGACGACCGAAGCAGCACTTAGGCAGACAATAGAAGAACAGATAGTGCTGGAGACCAACAAACTGCAGCAGCTGGAATGGGAAGCACATCAGTGGGTGCAACAAGATCTCCCCAACTTAGAAAAAGTTGACATCATCTGCCCACATATGAAACGACTTATCGACGCAGCAGAACAACAGAACCAGTCCTTGCGCCCCAACATGGAAAAAATCGTAGAAGTCCCCATTTCGGAAAAGATGTCGGTCCTGTCAAGCTTAACTACATTAATTATCGACATCCAGAAAGCTTTGCAGAGTTGGATAGATTTTCAGCATCACCTTGCCATCACAGCCCCGGCCATTGTCGAGATCTGCGTCCAGAAAAGACCAACCATCCGCCTGCACAGTCCACCACAATAGCAATTTTGAAGGGTCTGACAAATATATTTTTGTGTGCCTCCCTGTTTCTTTGGGACGAAGAAACGTTTTGTTCGTGGGGGAGATGTAGAAGGAGCAAGTCGACACAAGTCGACTTGAACGAGGACCGACTTAGTTGATCAACCGACTAAGTCGATGGGCTAACTTAGTCGATCAGCAGACTAAGTCGGTCGGCCGACTAAACTAGAAGATTAGGTTGGCTAACTAAAAGTTGTGTCGGTTCACTGAATCGACAGGTAGTTATTTTGTAACTGTTTGTAAATTGTATATATTAGGCTGTTGAGCCAAATGAGAGCTCAGTTTAGTTCTCTGCCTTGTATGAACTCATTGGAATAATATAATATGTTTATCTTACCTGTTCTTGTCTCTTGTCTCTATCTTATATTTATGTATGTTTTAGTATGTATTATTGGTAACCTTATGTGATTTGTGAGATTACAACACCAGTTATGTTGTTCAGGATTAAGCACCCTTGTAACCTAGGGTCTGGTATTACCAACTTACTACTAACCTCGCAGACAATTAGCTTTAACAGAGAATAGAAAGGAAATAGGAAGAAAGTCTTGACTTACCCGATTACCGATGGTTGATCCAAGCTTGATCTTCTTCCATTCCTCTTCTCTCCAAAGCTTCCAGGGATGCATCTCTTTCACATGTAAAGAGCAAATTCTCCAAGTACTATCTCATGCATGTATATATAAAAGGTTAGATAAACAATATTTCCAATACATAATCAAATATATTCATTAACCATGATACATGAAAGAGACTCAACACAATGTTGGAAGAATAATTCTCTTTATTAACAATCAGTGAATGAGATAAGAGTACAACCCAGCTTCTGAGACAATGACTCCTCTGTAACCAAAGGACTCTGAGTTATGCTGCTCCAAGACTTCTGAAGATATACCACCAACATAAATTTTGCTCTCCAATCTTGATTGATTAATGCCCTCCCCAAGGCCTCTATTTATACTTTGGGAAATATAGTGGTTTCGAAGGTTGGGGTGGTTGAAATAGTTAGGATAGTTAATGATTAAGACCCAACTAATCTCCATTAATCGTGTTATATATTTTTTAAGTTCAAATCAAGATGTATGCAACTATTGATATAGGCAACCCGTGTATGACACACAAGTTGCTTAAAGGAAACCCGCGTACGCTAATGTACGCGGGTTGCAATGTAGAAAGTCGCGTATAGTATGCGAGTTGCAATGGAGATAGTCACGTACGTACATGAGTTGCAATGGAGATAGTCACGTACGTACATGAGTTGCAATGGAGATAGTTGTGTACACAACTCAACACTTAGAAAAATTATATGGCAAGTTGGTTCAAGGGTAAATGCATCCCAAGTCATGCCCATCTATAGTGTTTTGGCAAAATTCAATCCTAAAATGTCCTTTTGTGTACCAACATAAGGAATGTCGACACTTGGATGTAGAAGTGCCATTTGGGTTGATAACAAGGACCAAACTCTAATGCCCTAGTTTCCAACTTTCGTTAATGACAGTTCCACATAGTTGTCTTTCATGATGGCTCTAATACCATGTTATAATTTTAATGGTTATATTATATCTTCAGACATTTAGTACTATTTCATCATAGCCATAACAATAGGATCACTGAAATAAAGATAAACACATCAAGACAAAAGAATAGAAAGATTTTCCTCTCGAAAACCACAAGGGAGAAAACCCAACAACTTGTTTAGTATAGATTTTGTCACCAAGTGCAATGCCAAACCAAGATAAGATAAACCCCAAAGACAGAAGCAACTACTTATGTTCTCCAGCGAACCTCTTCTTCTATCTCTTGTGCACTTGCTTGATTTGAGTGTATATGCAAATGAGAGGTGTGCCCTCTCTATTTATACACGTTAAGTGAGTGACCTATTTCCCTAATTGGGCCGACTTGTTACTCTTAATGGGCCAATTTATCTAGGGAGACACAAAATAACATTTATATAATATTTCTTGTGGGTTCTATTGACTTGACTTACAAGAAAATGTTTACATTGATTCTTTCAAGTACATTTACATGACCAAGTAGATAAATAACATCTCCCGTAGGAGGTACAAAAAAAGTACAATAATAGTATCTTCCGAAGTTACAATCTTCAATATCATGGTAAAGGAATGACTAGGAGCTTCAAGACAAAAGGAGGGTCATAAAGGTGGTCGCACAGTAAGAAAAAAAGGTGGCGTAATTGCTAAGAGTTTAGTTTCCATTATGGATGCTCTCTTTGTGATCAAGGATGACATCCATAGCTTTGGAGAGGACTCTCAAATGAAGATGCAAACTCTTAACCATATAGTGAAAGGAATCATAAGATGGTGTGTATATTTGGTTGAGGTGATGAAAGCCCCGCTTTCGTTTTATGACGTGGAGGAAGGGACAAATCCAACAATGCTAACCAACTCAGTGCCATTGTTGAACCATGAAGATGAAGGAAACAATTTGAAAGCAGAAAGTGCGGTGGCAATGGTGGCCCGTCTGAAAAAAGAGCAGCCAAACCACACCAATTTCAGTAGGCCAGTGAAAAGCAAGGGAAAAATAGAAAACACATACAACGAGCTGACTAAAGGTGTTAATGTGGGGATCGTGACAATGCAAATGTCTAGACTCTGTCTGTGGATATTTTGAATTGAAGAATGTCTTTGATCTCTAGAATGGGTTTTGTTTTGTAGCCTTTCTATGAATTATAGTATTGTTCTTGTTTATGTTTCTAAGTTATGCGGCCCTATGGAGTTGTGTTGTCAATTTGGAAATCTTGAGACTATGTCAAGCTGGTCTAGTGTTCCTTTTTACTAGGATAAACATGTTCTGTTTAGAGGGAAAAGGGGCATTTCCAGACATACTTTTATAGTAGAACATGTTGGTATTATTCAAAATATGCTGATATGGAAGGTGTATATCTATTTTTGGGACTAGGTAGTTTTTGTTCAATGGACTTCCAGTTCCATAACACTGATTGTATATGTACATTTTGTATTATTTCACATAAGAACTAGCTTACAAAAAATAGTAATAATATATTGATTAAGTAATTTAAATGTCAAAGGGCACATACCCCTTTTCCTTGTGTAGATGCATATAAATATACCCCTTCACCTTTTGACCATGGGTGTTTGTCTTCCATTATGATATTGTCCTATGCCCATGGGTACTTTTTGTTTTTCTCTAAGGCTACTATCCTAGATATGCCACTCCATACCATATTTTTGGAGGAGTTTCTAAGTTGATCAATGTTAAAAGTCATGTAGAGTTATATTTGAACAGTTATTTTGTATAAACTTTTGGGATGACTGGAAAATATTACACGCAACTCAAGTATAATACCAATGGATGATCTTATGTAAGGCACTAGTGCCAAATGAACAATACGATTCGGTTTTTATTGTCAATAAAAATATTGAGCCATGATATTTTTTACATAGAAAAAAGATCATTGTAATCATCATTCTATCGTCTTATCATCTTATCAAAATTATATTATTTAATAAGGTCGTGACCAAGACAAACACCAAATTAATGTGTGAGACCCCCTTGTTTGTGGCACAAGGGACCCCTAAGTGCAATGATTTGACTACTAAAGTCTAGGAGGTGTACATACCCTATCCCCTTCTAGATTTGAACCTATGACCTCCTTGGAGGAGACACATGTTCTTAACCATTAATCCCACTCAAGTATATTATATATAAATGCATAACTCACTTTTATTAATGATATAAATAGGGAATGATTACTACAATTGGTATCAAAGCTACCAAAATGGTGGGTAAATAACTTCAATTTGTATATGTCTTGTATACATGAATATATTGTACAGTTCATTGTACACATTCGTTGTGATTTACCATACAAGTTTGTTCATATAGCTGACAATATGTCTCCATCCATACACTACTACACCATGATTAATTCTCTCAATTTCGTACACCAATCAATTGTACAAACTCAAACATGTTTTCCATCATACTATTCTTGTCTTGGTGTATGCGGTATGATCAACCACTTCCTTTATTGTAATTTCCATTTGCAAACTTCGATTTAGTTATAGTTATGCACCCAACTGTACTTCCCCTACTTGTATATCCATGAAATCTGTTATTGTTCATAATGATAGTATCCACCATTACAAGAGTTGTACAAATCTATTCAAAACTACCACCATATAGCCACCTTTACTTGCATGTGAATCTTCTTTACATATTTTTCTAAGGTTGTGCCCTTTGTTTTTTTCTTTTTTTCCAATGTAATATTTCATAAAGTCAAATAACTCTTATAAAGTGTATTTTCCATGCTTGGATTCTAAATCCAACTTGTAAAAACCTTATTTTAAAAAATAGGGTAAATAAATTACATGTAGATGTTAACCAATGTAGAGATGAAGTCAATAGCTTAATATGTTACCTTGGTAACATTAAGAAAGAACAAAAAGAATTAGGAGAAGAACAAAAATACTTAAGGGACAAAATTGACAAGTCAATAGAAGATTCTGAAAAATGATGCCAAGCCCTAGTAAGAATGAGAAATGACAATAAGAATGAAACATCAAAGATACTTAATGATCACAATGAAGGATTTGTCAACTAAACAAAAGGGTATATGCTGTATTTGCACAGCCCTTAGTTCATAAAAATTGCCTCAAAGTCCAGAATCGCCAACAACAAGTTACTAGAGATGCCAAGATAATCGAGGTTATCTAAATAAAATAAAAATAAAGATACCTAAAAAAGAAGGATGAGACAATCAAAAGGATAACATGTTGTTTAATTAAATTGAGGGTATTTTTGCTATGAACTACAGAGTAGTGAATTAGAGAAGATATTAGTGGCATTAGTATACTTATTTAAAAGGTTATGCTTATAATCAATTCACATGGTGGTACAAGAAATCTAGTGAGGTCTTAGTTAATTGGCAAATGTTCACAGAAGATCTTCTTGAGATATTCCACGGCGATGAAGCAGATGACACCTATGCTAGGTTTACCCATTTACAAAAAACAAGGATAGTCATTGAATATACCCATGTAGGGGAAGTTCTCACCATTATATTTGCTAATCTTACAAATGATCAACTACTTAAAATGTATATTTTAGGTTTAAAACACATTAATATGTAGTGAACTAAGGCTATTGAGATCTAAGAACTTGGTTGAAGCTAGAAGTATCACAAAATTTATCAAAAGGAATTTGATTAGTCAATAAGAGGCAGCTTTTGAACTTCCAGGAAGACAATTAATTACAACAATAGTAATACCACCCCTCGAAAAGGGACAAAAGGAAGGAACACAATTGGCATACATTTGGTAATAATTGGACTCTAGGGCATAGATGTAAAGACTCATCATTACAATACTTTAAACAAGTGAATGTAAAGGTAGTGAAAGTATCGAACCATAAAATGTAATTACCACAAGCTACATTTTAGATTTTGAAAATGACAAAACACCACCAAAAGTGTCATTATCAATGCCATTCTCACCACAAAGTAAGAATGAATATATTGTCTCCTAAAAAGAAAATACTTCTAAAAGGAAACAAACTACAAAATATATCCGTCGTCATCTAAGTAGGGTTGATAAGACCTAGGGTCTAATGAAAAAGGGGAAAGAAACACAGTTAAACACACAACGAAAAAAACAAGGGAAGTATGTCACCAAGGAGGATCGAGATTACACGTTTAACCAACATATTGAAAAACTTCAAAATATGATGCATATGCTACAACAGAACCTCACAATGCTCAAATTGAGAACCAAGTCAAGCCCCTACAACTAGACAAAGACAAATGTAATGACACCAAGACAACATTCTTAACGAGAGAGAATCTTATTAACTACGATTTAAGGACAAAGCATTCCTTAAGAGGGTTGCAATGTTATAGACATAATAACAATAATAATAAAGTTAATGAGAGGTCAATCATATAAATAGGGATTGTTTACCATGTATTGTAACTGTTACATTCAACATCCATTGCTCCTTGATTTGGACCAATATATTTGCATAATATTTGCAACAATACCACATATTTACATGCTTAGTGTTGGTCATGTATTCAACTTCAGTAATAGATAAGATTACCTCAAACTATTGCTTGCTCATTGGGCTTACTATGTCTTCAAATAAGCTAAACACATAATCATGTGTGGATTGGTGACTATCATTATCTCCCACCCATTATGTATAAATATTCCCATGCATACGAACTACTTTCCATCTTTTCACTATTTGCAATCATTGCTTGGTATCACTTTCTTAGTAAAATGCACAATGTATTATACCACACAAATTCTTGAAAAACCTCTTTATTGCACTCTATTGTTCCTTACAAGGATTTTTCATAAGCACACTAACAACTCCTAACTATATAATAAACCATACTATTATAGGGCACATAGAACATGCCTTCTTTTTCATCATCATTCTTTGAACATAAATCTATGTAGAACTTTATTCCAAAATATTAGTTTATATTTATGGAATGAATTGTGTGAGAGTTTAAGGAACCCACCGTTTCGAGTGGACACTCCACCCATCAACAAGGGAAACCATGAAAAGCTTTTAAAGTAAGAAATGAAACAACCCATCGAGAGTACAAAGGATTTGAAAGAGCTATTAGTCGTTGAAAATAAATTAATAAATTATTAAATGGGAAGGGATTTTATTCAAAAGTTAGAAGATTGATGTTAAAAGAAACCAAAAGTATATAATGTAAATAATAATGTTGATATAGTAGTCAAATTAATAATAACAATAATAAGGATGTCAATTCCTACTAGCTCATTCAGTTAAGGTGTGGGTCTCTTCAGAAAGGCAACCAGGGTTCAATTCCCTTAGTGGTGAACTAGTTGGGAGGAGACACCCCAAAATCTAGCCAAGTTGATGGTTGTCATGGTTCAGGTCAGGTGCAATCCTCTAGTGATTTTGATGGAATAGATGGAATTGAGATAGTAATTGAATCGATAATAATATCATAGGGAAAAATAGTTAATAAATAGAATAACATAGTAAGTAGTTTAGCTCAAGATATCAAAGGTAAAATTATTAATTAAGCATTTTAGAGATGAAAGGTTAAGGTAAAGGTGAAGTTAGAAGTGAGGGATTCATTAAGAAAAGGGAATAAGGGTGAGAAAGGGGCTTAGTCAGAAAATGATAATCAAAGGCAAGGGTAACAAAGAGGGAAAAACAAAGTTACACGAGACAATGAAATATAATAAGGAATGGTGAAGTTGAGAAAATTAAGAATGAAGGAAAAACCAAGAGAGGGGAATAGGTGTAATAAATTAAAAGTGGGGAGAAGGAATCATATGGTTAGGCACCCAAGGTGAAATTATATACTAGGAGTGAAAATCGAAGAATGAAGGGGGCCGAGAAGAAAGGGAATTGCTAATAAAGCTAATGAATAATGGACTTCCATGAGTGGCTCAATTTCTATCCATCTTCACGATTAAGATTCTCTAATGTTTTTTCTATTTCAAGGGTTTCTCTAATGATACGAGCATAATAATGAGGAGCATAATTGAGTATTCTGGTTTGGTTAAAACATGTAATGTGTTTAGAACTATGGAAATGTTTAGCTATCACAGACTTTGTAAAGTGATTGTGTAAGTTGTAAACTATATGCTCCTTGAGACAAGTTTTGATGGAATGTCTACTCTGTCCAATGCAAGATTTACCACAAGAACATGGAATTTGGTAAACTCTTTGACTAAGCATCAGATCATATTTATCTTCAACACTTCTAAAAGTTGTTTTAGAGTTTTATGGGGTTTGAAAAGAGTTTTAATGTTCTTCTTGGAAAGAATTTTGGATATGTGATTGGTGAGACCCTAAATGTAAGGAAGTGATATAAGTGCTTGAGGTGGGTTGAAGGAGGAGAGGGTTTTAGATTTTAGATGGAGGTATGAGTGAAAGGATTTATTGATTTGGAAAGTAAAGTAGTCATTGGTTAGGAGGGATTTCGCGAGGTGGGATTTTTATTTTTTCAAAGAGGTTAGGAGCAAAGATTTTGATTGCTCGAGTGATAGGGATCTTAAGGACTATGTATTTTTGGTTTGGGTGGTGGTGGTAGTATACATAAAGGTAATGTTTTGTATCAGTCCTTTTGCAATAAACTCGAATGGAAAGCGATCCATTAGGCTTTCAAGTAGTAAGGATGTCTATGGAGGGGATATAATTATCCTTTTGTGTCTCTGTGGTAAACTGAATGTTAGGGGAAATGTTATTAATGTGGCCAAAGAAGGTGTTAGTGCCATAAATTGTTCCCAGACTACAAGAAAATAAGCCAACACAATATCAATAAACACAATAAAGTAAATAGGGGTTTTCTAGGGTTTTGGTTGAACAATTTGAAGACAACAGGGCAAACATTCATAAGACCAAAGCAAACACTAAATCATGAGCATTTGAATGACTGAGATGTATAACATATAAACCATAATCCAACAGAATAAACACAACACTGAGTTTCACCCACAGTTAGCAAGCATTTCAAGCATAAAAACATTAAACATGAAATGAATATACCAACTGAGTAATTAACACAAATTAGAAATGAAACCAGTCAATAATCTAAAGGGAATATAGTGCATATATTTCATAGTTCAGTCATAAAAAAACACATAAGAGTCTTTACACTTAGCTCATAAAACAAAGCCTGATAGCCTCCCCTTGTCAGCAAAAATCGAACCCTTGGTTATTTTTCCAACTTACATTTATCTTGTTCCTTCAAAAACAGTTGCATAACTGAACCCTAACTACTTTTCAAGTTATCTATCGAACTATTCAATATAAACTTTATCATTATACAAAATGGAATTACTTTTCAAACTAACTAATAACTACTATTGTCAAAGTACATTTACAAATCTTTTGCTGCTTCAGTTAGAAGAGCAATTCCCTCTAATGCTTGAGCTTTACTTCTAGCTTTAGGTGGTCTGCTTCCAAGTCTGCAACTTTCTCTGTTAACTCCTCATTCTGCTGAGTCAGTTCCTAGATAGTTTGCCTTATTTCTGTAAACTAATTTTTTGTCTGTCTTTTTCTTTTAAGAGCCTCTTTAGAAACTGCAATCAATTCCTAGTAATGACTATTCACTTCTTCCAGGTCTTCTCTAAGTACCCTATTTGTAGCTACTAATCCATCATTGGTTTCATGCATATATTCAATTTGATGCTTGTATTGCTTAATGCTCCTTTGTAGATTTTCCTTTTCAAAATCAATACATTTATCTTCTGATATTGTTTGCATCCCTTCAGGCATCCATGGTATTTTCAGCTTCTTGTATATTTCTTCATCCTCATTCATAAGCTCTGTGAAGGTCACAGGAACCTCTGGCTGTCCTTCAGCTTCAATACTGCACTGAACTTCTTCTCCAATTATCTCTCTTTTCTCCATACAAGAATTCTTTATAACATTCTGCTGCTGTTCATGAATCATTTGTTTTTGAACATCCATGAAAATATCTGAAATATTAGTATCAATGAAGATTGATTTTTCTTTTGATACTATTGGTTTTTTACCTTTTATAACTTCTTTGTTTTCATCCTCACTATCTTCCAATTTCTCCTGAGATGATGAATCTTCTATTACTGTAACCTTTTCATCAGCCAATTTGGGATTTAATAGCTTCTTCATGTTTAACCTAAGCTTGTTCTTCAGCCTTGTCTTAGGTCTCCAGACTGCTCCAACCTCTCCTAACATTTTCTGAACCTTTCCTTGATGAGTTATTGAAGCAAATTCAACAACCTTCATTCTTTTCCTTCTTAACACTGTTTGCTTTTCGAAATGAGTGTATAATTCTTGCTTAGAACAAACCCTAGCTTCATTATTAGCAGGAACTCTAACCTCACCAGATAGGTATTTTTCATCCTCTTCAGAAAATACTCTAATGGGGCTTTGCTTCTACTCCTTACACTCTTCCCTTACATTTTGATTTGATTCTGCAGGTAACATCTCTTCCATTGGCTTAACTTCCTTCATCTTTGACTGTAAAACTTTTCTTTCCTCAACATTAACTCGCTGTCCAAGCTCAATGTTTTCATTTTCCTGATTCGAAGCTTGTCCTGGTTTATCAGCTTCTTCCTCTTTGATTATGACCTTCTTTTTGAGTTTCTTGATCAAAATTTGACCCTTATCCAACTGTCTCTTCTGAGACTAATCCTCCTTCTCAGTTTTGAAACCTGACCAAAATAAGAAGTATTCCCATGTCTTCTCTCTTTTCTGCAATACAGTACTTACGATCAATTTTATGAGCCCATGGTGAAAAACTGATTATTTTGTATGATCCTGATGTTCTTTCACCCTACATGACATCTTCTGTAAGCTTTTAAAAAAGAAGAAAGGAAGATTCATTTTAGATTCATGACTGAGATGTTGAAGGAATCTAAAATGATACTTAAACATAAAGGCAAATATCCTCTCACAGGTGACATAGCTTTGTAAGATTTTGATAGGCTCAATCCACTCAGGTTTAAAATTTTGAATAGGAACACCCTTTCCCCAGTCTGCTACTACACCTGGAAGTAGATATCTCTGAGCATCAAAGGTGAAGGGCACCTTTTTGAACTAGAATTCTCCCTCATTCAGAATTCCTGTTGCTTCTGCTAGTAACTCCCTGGTTAGTTTGAACTTCAAAGTCTCAAAAGACACTACATCCTTATCTAAACATTGAGCAAACTTGTAAGAAACCTCTGAATGATAACCTTCAATATTTTCGAAGAACACCAACCATCCTGCCTCTGCAAACAATTGTGCATAATCTGGAAAGTTTTTGACCCAGCTTAAGTCTGAGGGTTCTGCCCTATTGGTCTTTCCACTCTTTTTCATTTTGAAATATTGTCAAACAACTTCTATCAATAAAACATAGCTTGACTGTCTTCAAATTTTGTTAAACTGACAGACAATACTGTATAGGGGAACCCAAAAGACGCTAATCTGAATTCTTTTATTTAAATGATAAATACTTTAAACCCATTCACTAAGAATTCATCATTTAGCATGAATTAGTTTTAAAAACTAATACTCTGTCATCAATTCTGTCATTAGTCGTTGGTTTAGAAAAACCCCAAATTAATGAACCTTGGTAATGGTTCGCAGACTACCTGTTAAAACAACTAATCCAACTACTGGAATCTTACTCTCTCGGCTGTCAGGTGTCGAATTACATGCTCCAGTCTTCTCTGACCGCTTTGAACACCCCAGACAACTGCTCCTTAAAGCCCTAATTTTTGCTCTGTTTCAAAATTTCGATTACCAAGTGCTAATTTTCTGCCACGACCTTCACCTGCTCAACGTGCACTTCAGGAAAAATTGTAATTCAACACACCTTTGTCTCATTATGGTCTGTTATCATTATTGCATTAGCTCTGTAAGAAACCGCCACTATTCGCCTTCATGATGATATTCCACCCGCCACAGTGATTAATCTACAAGAGACACGTATCAAATCCATCACACAGTATGATTGACATCTTATGTGTGAAAATACCGAAGAAAACTAAACCAGAAATGATGATTTTTAGCTTGCGTGACTTTCTTGTAGGGCCTGTGTGTATTTGTTTGTGGCTTGCACTACAAGAAAATCTAGGTTAATGATTTGCAAAAATTAAGCTAATGATAAAGGTTTAAACTTGGTTTAGGTGTCCTAATTAAGCTTTTATGTTATTTTTTAGACTTTTTAATCCAATAAGCCTTCTATAAGCCCTTTGATTATGAAATCAAACCAAAACTTGTAAAAATAAACTAAGAAATCAAATAACATGAGAGTTAAAGGGAAAAACAAATCAAACTATCCCAATCAACAAAAAAATTCTAAAAGTAAAGAGTAAAATCAAACTTCAAAACATAAACAAAAGTTTTAAAAGATGGAAAACAAAAACATGACCTAACAGAAGGATTCAAGGCAAATTGACATGGGGCCAAATGATAAACATGTTATCAAAAAAGTGGAACCAACACTTTGGTTGAAGATGGAAACTATTTAAAGCAAAGGATTCAAAATTTTACATAAGGATGCTAGCTACAACTAGGGATAGAGATGAACCTATCACCATGCTTGTTTAAATAATTGGCCTTTAACTGTGAAGAAGATAGAGGTGAGATCATCTACATATAAGACTAGTATAAGAGGCACCTCACCTACCAAGAAGTATAGGTTATGGTCTGCCTCACTCCGCTGGAATCCCATCTCTCGTAGATAGTTGTCTATCCTTGAGTACCATGCTCGAGGTGCCTACTTGATCCTATAAAGAGCTCTCTGCAAGCTATATATATGTGTCTTCTTGTTCTCCACATCAAACCCCTCTGGTTGCTCAATGAATACCTCCTCCTCTATAACTCCATTAAGGAAGGAAATCTTAATGTCCATTTGATGGAGACGTTAACCCATCTTTGCTGCTAATGAGATAATGGTATGAATAAAAGAATATCTAGCAACATGGGCAAAGGTATCCTCATAGTCACTACCCTCCTTATGTAAAACCCTTTTTCCATGAAGCGCGCCTTGTACTTCCCCGCACTTCTGTATGTTGCATGATTCATCATGTAGATCCATGTGGTTCCCACCACCTTTTTATGTTTTAGCCTCAACACAACCTCCCATACCTGCTTCTTCATGATTGAGTCATACTCCTCAACCATGGCCTCGTGCCACATGCCATGTTGTGCAACCTCCTCGAAACTAGAAAGTTTGGAGTTAATCAACTCTGTCATCAATGCCATATAGCTAAGTCTCTCTGGTGGTTTTCTTAGCCTCATGGATATTTGTAGAGGATTCACCTTCCTAGAATCCTGAAATGTGGACTTGAACCATTAGGCCTTGGTCTAGTGTCTACCTCCTGCTGGTGGTCGTTGTTGTCTCATCCCAATCTATTTGACAACTCCATGGATTGCGGTTCTCTTCCATAAGCATAGTTTTTTTCTATGTAGTTAGTGCCAATTGTGGGCTCGAGTACTCATCCTGCATGAGCATCCCTTCTTTTGGGCTCCAGAATTTCCCTTTGTTCCCCTTGTACCTTTGATCAACCACCCATGAGCTTTGTTTAGATAAATTCATTGCAACATCCAATTCTCCTTGAGATTCCTCATTTCCATGCTCCTTTTGAGGGAGCTCTCCTCAACCACTCGATGACCTATTATATTGGGAGGCATAGCTCCTCGGTTAGGCCTCTCTCTCTCTCTCCCTGTAGTGCGACATTATCATAATGAGAATGCACGTTCAGTGAAAATGCAGACGGGGTGAATTTAGAGTGGGAATTGATATTTTAAGCCAAATTAAATACCCCTTGTCCATGATGGGGGCCATAGATGGGATTAGCACTTCAATATTGTTCTTGTTGGGCCTCATGTTGACAATGTGAACCATACCATAATCAAAGCTAATTACCTAATCCATTTGTCTTGGTACTGACACAGGCCGTGAAGAACCTCAGCAAATCAATAATTTATTACGTGAATGAGTGTTACATATAAAGGAGATCAAAACCATTATCTACAGTTAGATAACGAGATTATTAACTAGATTTGACTAACTAATAACTGAAATATTATTTACAAGTAATCCCGAAGGATTATTCAACAGGTACCCAATATTTCCCATCCTAAAGGTACACCAGTTGGGCCTTTTGACAAGGATAAAGGTACTCTTAGATTTAAATATTCCCTTGCTCTTGAAAGAGATGCACTGCGATGCGGCAAGGCACATGCAAGGGAAATTCATCATCTTGCTTAATGTTATTTGCGTTAAGGCACCCCACTTGGTGATTTCTCCAAATCTTATTTGTATCTATAGCAAGTTGCATTATTTGAGAATTAGTTTTGAATGGAATGTGAAGATATTTGTTTAGTTAATGCACATTATCCTATATTAGAGTAATTACCATTTGATGGCATAAAGGAATGTCACAATAGAATACCATGTGTTAAATGTGTATATGTAAAGTTTCATTAAACATAAATTAATTGGTTTTGTATTTTTTTAATTGTGTTAATATGAGATGTCCTCCACAAATGCGGGAAAGCATTTATTAATTCTTTTCACATCTTTAATTATAAGAAGAAAAGACTAAAGGTAATTTGTATCTTAATAAGGTAATTTTTATTTAAATTCATGAAAACAATATGAAGAAAGATAGTGAGTTAATTTGATAGATTATCACGAATCAAACATTGTATACTTATCTTATATTTATAACCAAATTACACATACTAATGTGAATCATACCAATTACTCATCTCATAAAATATATAAAATTTGATAAATCCCCGTGTGGTAGTTTAGTTGGTTGATGCATCAGGGACCAAGCCTTTGGGCAGTTGAGGCCATGGTTTCAATTCTCCATGTCCTCCAGGGTCAGGCACCCAAGTTTGTGTCGGGGATAGGCTCCAAAATTGCCTAACAAAGTGAGGCCCCTTTGGGTGGGCCCCTTGGAATCTTTCTATGGATGTAGCAACAACCTTCGGGTGTGAACCACACACACACCCACACACAAGCACACACATATATAACAATTGATAAAAGATGGCAAAAAAATGACATAAATTATGCATGTCAATTAATGAAAATAATATTGAGAAAGATAGTTAATTTAATGTTTCTCACACACCACGATATTAAGAATTCAAAATGTCTTGATGTTGAAGAGAGGGACAAATTGACCAATTGGAAATAATACATGAAAGGGTTAGTCACTCTTCATAATTAGTTTTCTTTTAATCTTGTCCATTCATACTAATGTCCTCTAATGATTGTTGTGGAAACCTTGTATAAAAACTGATTTAGGGTTAGCTAGATATTGGTGATTGAAAAAATCCTTGCATTGCCAATATGGGTTCTCCTTGGTAGAAAGTCCCAATTATTCCTTAAACTATTTGGATTAGGGAACCTGTCTAGATTTTAGCCCGACTACCATTTAGTGGTTTTAGGGTTTTCACAAGTTGTGTCCTAATCCACCATTTATGATTTTTGTTTGTTTTGTTTTTTTAGGATGAAATGCAATACGAGCTACTCTAAAATGAAGTCCTATAGCCATACTAACCTATCCTATATAGGATCAAGATTTTAAAGGCACGGGTTGTGAAATTACATTGCCATACATATTCCAAAATCATATAGTTGTATTTAAGAAATAGATAACAATAACATAATGGTATATAAACCTTATAATAGTCTTAAGATATGTTGGAGGAGCAAGTCAGTATGCCGACTTGAACGATAGCCGACTAAGTTGGTCAACCGACTAATGAGAGATTAGGTCGGCCACCTAAGGTCGTGTCGGTTGAGTGAACCGACAGGTAGTTATTTGTAACTATTTGTAAATCAGATATATTAGGCTGTTGAGCCAGATGAGAACTCGGTTCAGTTCTCTGTATTGTATGGACCCGTTCACTATAATATAATCTGTTATTCTACTTACTTGTTCTTGTCTCTTGTCTGTTATGTATGTCTGTATTAATGTGTATTATTGGTAACCCTATGTGATCTGTGAGATTACAACATTGGTTCCATTTCTGGTAGTACATGTATGAGATGTATACAAGCAGATGATATCAGAACAAGAGATTAAGGACTGGTGGGAACGCAAAATAGCAAACTACTTGCAAAATTACGCACGAAGAAACAGATTAACAACTGCTCAAGCAAAAGAAAGGTTCTTTACCGAGACTCATGAGAAGTTTGTAGAATCAATACTCCATCTTTTGAAGAAACTCCTGGATGAAAAGGCCGGAAGCGATTAAAGACCAACAGCTACTAGACAAACTGATTCAAGGGGGAAGAACAAACCTGTCGGAGTGGTTTGAAAAGATCGTCGATGAATTCTACGAGGAGCAAGCCGTAGAGGAAAGAACTTCGGTGGAAACTTCCTAGAAGAAATTCTACACAAACCCCACCGAACAATTCTTGTTTTCCTTACCGACCTTGCTATTCAAATTTCTGATCGAGAAAGGAGTAGGTCATATTGTTGAACCTCGTCCATTACTACGCAAACTGCCACAAAATACTAACTGGGTGGATAAACAAAAGAAGTGGGAGAAATTCATTGGCGAAAGGGAGTGGGAATACTTCCTAAGAAAGTGAACAGAACTATCTGGGATTTCTAAAGTGTCGGGTAGGCAATGGGGGGGTAGATGGTCATATGTCAAGGTAAAGTGGAGAAGATTCTAGTCGACTAAAGAGAAACCATTCACCAGCAATGAGAAGTCGATCTAAAAGGGAAATTGAAAGGACAGTATCACATAAAGGTACGAAGGACTTTCAGAAAATAGAGAGGGAGAAGAGGCTGTAAAGAAGGGAAGAGAGAAGAGAAAGAGCCATAGCGCTGCAAAGAGAAATGAGCACTAGGGTGACAGACCAAGAGAGAAGTCCGCTAGAGTCGGGTCATGATCGACATGAGGAAGGCGTGGAAGAAGAAGCATCCCCTATGGAAGAAGATTTGTGGATAGAGTAGCAAGAAGCTCTCCATATAGAAGTCCCCCAGGAGGTAAGACCTCTATATCCGACGGATCTGAGTACCAGGATACAAACAATTGTCGAAGAGGACCTCAGACTAGGAGCTGGTGACTTTGGTATTTGGAACCGACTAGACGACGAGAGAAACGATGATAATGATCTAATTATCTGTCGACCAAAAGAAGGAAATTTGGTCACTCTTCAAGCATTGCCCTCCAACCGGAGTATCCACTTACTTTACCTGACACACGAAGGAGCACCCCACCTGCCAAATACAGCTTTGGAAGATACAAAAAATTTGGAGCTGCACACAAATAATTGCAGTTGGACATCGACGGGAGAAGTCAACCTCGACCAACTGCTTGTCGGAGAAGAAACGACAACCAAGACGATCGACAGAAATGAGAGTTCTATCGACAATAGATCTACACAGAAGAATAAACAAAATAACCCACTATCCCCACCACCACCCCCACCATCGCCACCTCCTAAGGAAGACAGTGATAATGACTCCGACATGGGTCACAGGACAACGCACATCCCTCTATATGAGGGCGATGAGGACCCCAGACGGCATTGGTTCATCTGTGAGTTGACTTGGGAGGCCAACCAAGTTACTGATTAAGGCAGACAGATGGCGCAGTTCATCGGTGCCTTAAGGAAGAGGGCATTAACTTGGTATATGACCTTTTCTGAGAGAACCCCACGAGCAACAAAAGCCGAAGTCAAAGCACAATTTCTATCGTTCTTTAAAACTCCAGATGCAAAACATCTGGCAGCAAAGAAATTAAAGACAACATCACAAAAGCTAGGAGAAACTGTCCACAACTATGACAAACGCTGGAAAGACCTTCTCAGCTAGTTGGATTATGTCATTGATGAGCAACTATTAATCCAGTGGTTTCTTGTAGGTCTATCACAGAAGATTCGTCGACACATCAATCTGGAGACATTTAAAACTTATGAAGATGCGCTCACAAAAGCTTTACAAGTAGAAATGGATGAAGACGTTCCAGCATACTCCACGGATCACAAACTGGAGGAACAACTTGAGATCATGCAGAAATCTCTAAAAGAGATAAACCTTAAGAGTTAGGATATTTGGTGCACGAAGTGCTCAACGGCTGGACATTCAAAGGACAACTGTCGACAGGATATTAGCCGACAAGATGTTCGATTTGTGCAAACAAAATGTTTCTGCGACATCTGCCAGGAGCATGGAGAGCATACCACAAAATATTTCCCATTCAACATGAAGAATGGCAAATCATCATGGTGCGCAATCTATGAAACTAAAAATCACAACATCTCCGACTACCACCTAAATCTAAAGAATTGAAAAAATTATCCGACAGTATATCAGACTAACGCAGTTGCACAAAACAATGAGCAAAACGACCAAAATAATCAAAGGTATGAAGGTTGTCGGTATGAACGCCGGTTTGACAACCGACGTGGAGGCTATGGAAGTCGAGGTCGATTCTCTAGGAATCGAGACAACCAACCACGTCAGCCCATCCAATGTTTCACATGTTACAAGGAAGGACACCGACATGCAGACTGTCCATACAAGGACTGGACTGACCTAAAATTCTGTACTAATTGTGGTGTAGGGGATCACTCATTAGAGGATTGCCCTATTATGCTTGAAAATATAAATAAAAAGGAATGTTAATGTCTTGTCGTGTGTGCAAAAACATGATATTATCAATACAAAGAATTTACATATCGTAACCCGACAAGGGATGAAAACTGGGAATGATAACCCCCAAATAAGCAAGATAAAAGAAAAAAATGTTTACCCTGACCTAGTTAAAGAAAAACAAATATATAAAGATGCAACAAATATATTTAGAGAATTTGCTCGACAGGAAGAAGAAGATGATAATTAGCAGGACACAGTAAAAGAGCTGATACAGTTGGTACAAAAAGATAAAACAATATCGCAATTCATCAAATTACTGTATAAAATAAAACACAACAAAAACACCGAAAAACAAACAAAGAATATCTGCAGCTTAAACCAAAAAGATAAAAGTGATGTTGACCCACTTGTCGACTTGGAAATCAAAGGATACCATGTCCGACAAGTTGTACTTGATTTCTGATCACAGGTAAATATTATGACTTGAGACACATGGGAATAGTTAGGCAGACCTCGATTATATGAATAAGGCATATACCTAAAACTGACAGACCAAGGCGTAATTGAACCTATTGGAGTCTGGAAAAATGTCGACACAACGATAAAAGGTATATCGACTAAAGTTGACTTCAAAATTATTGACCCTAAGGAAGGATCCAACTCCTTCCCAGCGTTAGTAGGTCGACCTTGGGGGAGAAAAATGAAAACCTCGATACCCTTAGACAAAGAAAGAATCAAATTAAAGTGGAATAGACAAAAAGTCATTGTACCTATTCATCCATCCCAAGGAGAACCTTGGGTAGAACCAATTGATGAAGAAGTTGACATCCAACAACTATATCAGATACAGAATAATGAAGATTACACAGAACCTAATACATATGGTGAACTTTACTTAGGAAACCAAGACTCAGTAGGATACAATTCAGATGCAGAGCTAGGACAACTCCTCGAAACACTGGCAATTGAAGCAAAGACAAGGAGCTAGCAGAGACGTAAGGAGATCAACAACAATGAAAAAGAACAAGTTGAGTTTCTCAACAAATGCAGAAGCCTTGTACAAACAGTGATACTAGGACCAACAGAGGTTGACACCGAAAAACCACTGGAAAGAGCTTATCATCTGTTTGAGAGCGTGGTGTCGGCGTTGCAGGCACAAATTCAAGACACAAAAGAGGAGCAAAAAGAAGAAACTGTCCGACTATTGATGGAGCAACACACAGCCTTTGCAGAAGCATACAAGGTGTTGCAAGATCACATGGAGGAGTCTGTCATTACATAAGAAGTACTGCGAGACTGGCCTGCTTACTATGGGAAATTCTATCAGCGAACCAGGTAGACCTGACAAGAGATCCAAGCACTAGAGAAGAGGAAAAGCACTGACGACGCACTTAGACACACAATTGAAGACCAAATAGTGCTTGAAACAACCAAACTACAGAAGCTTGAGTGAGAAGCACATCAGTGGGTGTAACAAGCCATTCCGAACTTAGAAAAAGTAGACATCATCTGCTGGTGACGGCAGAGGAAAATGACTAGTTTATGGGTCTCGACATGGAAAGAATAGCTGAAATTTCCATTCAAGAGAAAATGTCGATCCTATCAAGTCTGACTACATTAACCATCGACATACATAAAATATTACAGAGTTGGACGGATTTTCAACATCAGCTGGCAGTGATAGCTGAAGCAATTGTCGAAGTCTATGTACAGAAAAGACCAACCATCAGACTTCATAGCCCATGAAGATTATGCACAAAAATAACTACTTAGACAGACAAAGAAATTTTGGTACCTCCCTATTTCTTTGAGACGAAGAAACGTTTTGTTCGTGGGGGAGATGTTGGAGGAGCAATTCGGTATGCCGACTTGAACGATAGCCGACTTAGTCGATTAGTCGACTAAGTCAGCCAGCCGACTAATGAGAGATTAGGTTGGCCACCTAAGGTCGTGTTGGTTGAGTGAACCGACAGGTAGTTATTTGTAACTGTTTGTAAATCAGATATATTAGGCTGTTGAGCCAGATGATAACTCGGTTCAGTTCTCTGTATTGTATGGATCCTTTCACTATAATATAATCTGTTATTCTACTTACTTGTCCTTGTCTCTTGTATCTGTTATGTATGTCTGTATTAATGTGTATTATTGGTAACCGTATGTGATCTGTGAGATTACAACAAGATCCATAACATTTTGCTCAGACAACTCGTAGAAAGAAAATAAAACATAGAAATATAATATAAGAAGCAAAAGAACAAAATCATAAGAACAATACACCAGAAACATAGAACAATCTTATTGCATATACATATGAGATAAAAAATGAAATCATTTAACAACATTTTTCCACATAACAACAATACTCATGTGCAAAACTTCAAACAATAGCTTATCATTTTCATTAGACAAGAAACAACTCTTACAAAAATGGGAAGCAAAAATCAATAAGCCAAAAGTCCCTATTCCTCCATCATCACTTTATTTTATAGGCTTTGCAACATAACTCTTAAGTCACTCTTCAAATCCCTCTTTGTCGTTTATGATTTTTGAGGTCCCTATAAATTTGTCACTTCTGAGTTTTACTTTTCTTCAAAAGGAAATAAAATAAATTTTATATTACATTATTTTAAAGAGGAGCACACCCTTTTGACCTTAAAAATGATACCCACAACTCAAAGTCTTATATGATAATATTAAGTTGATGTGGTCTAAAGAGACATAAATAAACTTAATGTACCATTGTTTATTCATTTAATCTCAGGATCCCTTTAGTAGTAGATGTATTGCATGGGGTCATTATATGTTATTCACGCACATAAACCCTCACGTGGTTTTCTAAAGTTTGGGATGTAATATGTGAAATTCCTTTGATAATTTTATCCTTCTCGTCCTTTATCTTTCTCCATTCAAATACTGTCTGTTATTTTGGCATGGTGTCATCGATGGTACATAGGGATGGGATTTGACATCTTTCCAATGTCTTGGCGATCCCGAAATGTACCTTTTTACATCTTCCCAATGACGTAGCAACCTCCTTTTGTAAATCTATCATGACCTTATTGCAATTGGTGATAGTGGCGTAATTGAGTTGACTTTCTTGGAGGGTTCCCCTGGGTAGGTTCAAGGTTGTCAGTTGCCACTTGTTGTTGCCAAGGGACTATGCATTCTAGTTTTAACTTAATCATGTCAATGTCATTATCCTACTTTTTGGTGCCATATATCACACCTTTTAATCTAGTTGCAATACTTTGTAATAATTGAATTTACTCAGTAACATGTTCTTACATATAGAATAACTCCTGCTACAGTGAAGTGGCACATGTTTGGAACTTTATTTTAAACTACATTTTTTTTTTAATCTTTAGAGGCTTTTTCTTCCACTACTAATATGTCCTTCTCACTCTGCTAACATTTCACAGTGAAGTGGCACATGTTTGGAACTTTATTTTAAATTACATTTAAAAAAAAAAAATTAGAGGCTTTTTCTTCCACTACTAATATGTCCTTCTCACTCTGCTAATATTTCACTTGGTCTGTTAGTGATTTCTTCTCACCATCTAAGATTTACACTTATGAAACCAATGCCTTTTTGTTTTCCTACATGTCTTTTGATAGAATTGCCAATGTTTCATTTTTCACGACCAATGCATCATATTCATGTTGGAATTCTGCTCTTCCCCTTCTAGCTTCTAGGGTATGGTCTTCCAAAAGACTACTCTTGTCTCATGCCTTGCCTAGATGATCATTCAACTACTGTATGTTGAACTCAGTAGCCATGGAAGTAGCTAGACTTGTTAAGGATATGAGTGTGGGAGCTTGATTTGTGCCCTTGATTATTGGTGTTTCTAGATCTATCTCCATTTCTGGTTGGGTGGGAAACTTCAATCTCTTCTGAGTTCTTTGAATAATTTTTCTCTTTTGCTTATCAAATATAAATGAGCTTATCTCAACCATAGAATATTCCTTGGAGGGTGTGTACAAGCGTATCCCTAATTATTTCAATGGGAAATGTCCACTAGTGAGCAGGACATTTGAACTCGTGGTAGTTATTTCCACGTCCATGTCTTGTGCACCATTGTCTTGGGATCCTTCTTGTAAATTTTGCTTCTCCTTAGTTTTCTTATAATATTTCACTTATATCTTTTTATCTTGCTACTCCTACTCTTCCCTTTCTTTCCTATTTTGAGCTTCTTCCTGTAATCTTTGTTCTTCCTCAACACTTTTCTTCTGAACCTCTTCCTGTTGTTTCCCCCCCTGAACTTTTCTATGTATTTCTACTAGTTTTTCCTTTTCTTTTTACCCCTTTTCTTCTTGTTTCCTTTTGTTGTGAATTTCCTCTTCAAATCTACCTTGCAATTCTCTTTGTAGAGCCTCTGCCTCATCTTTCCTTTTATGATTTTCTTTAATCATTCTTCGATCCTTTTCTAATTGCACGTGAGCTTCCTTTAGTTTCTCCTATGCTTCTTTTTGAGAAACTCCCTCTACTTGATTTCTGTTTTTGTCTTTTTCTTGTGCTATCCTTTTTGGCAACATAGTGTTTTCCCTCTTTCATTATGTTTACCACTTCTTCAAGGGTTTCTTCTTACATAAAAACTTCTTTTGCAAATATTTTCCAATGTAAGGCCATGTATACTTTACCGATTAGCAATGGTTCAACAATTTATTTTTACTCTCATTCCATCTATACTTCTCTTCACTAAAATGAAAGAAAGTTAAGTCCTTGACCAACTCTTCCGCTTCCTTAGCATGAACCATTTTGTATGCTCTTATGACAATGGGAAAAGGTGGTCATGAAGCTTTCATGGCCTTGGCTAAAGCGACCATGATTCCATTGATGAATATTTGCCTCATGATTTCCTTTAAAATCATATGATTTGTGACATACTTCGGTAGTATGTAGGGGGGTTGTTTTCCTCCATCGATGCACAAATACGTGCATCCCTCCAGTAGAAACCAATCTCCCATCATCATTATTTATGGAATAGATTTTCTAAAAACGCATTTAGTCGTTTGCTTGTATAAGAGTACATACAATGGCATAAGAAACTCCTTGCAAATATGTTTATAATGACTTGTATACTTTTGCTCCCATAATTTCTAGCAATAGACATGCATGGAGGGGTATCTACAAAATTTCATTTCCATCCCATGTCAGGGAAATTGGTTGCAGCACACACTATATCCGGAAAATAAAAAGACACATGGGCCTCTAATTGTTATTTTTCCAAGTTAACCAATGAGTTCATGACTGCATATTCTAAGTTTAATGATAGAATGGCATCCCATTTTAACTTCATTCCTAGTAAGGTGATTCTGGGAATATAATAAACCCACATCATAACTTAGGATAAATATTTAATCAATTTTGATTAATTTCCTACCCACTATCCTTGATAGTTGGCATCCACTTGCACCACATGGTCAACACTTGCCATATATACCCCAGGAGCACTTTAATCTCGATTCTGGTTTGATCCTGTCTACTTTATTGACTGCAAGATTTAGTAACTTCACTTTCCTATAGATGATGTCTTTTACTACTATATGTGTTGAAGCTGAGGGCCACTATAATTGGTTACACACCTCTGCTTGTAGTGTATGGTAGTCTCAGGCCTCTCCTAGGTGATACACACCTACTGCATTTGGGACCTCACTTATCCTCCCAGTTGGCTTGTTTGCATCTGACTTGTTGCGTCTTGTTGCTTTTGAGGACTCATCGTGGATAAATTTTCGGTGCTCTGCTGATATCTATGTTTAGAAAGACTTTCAATTTGCGACCCTTCTCCTCCTCCTCAAAAGAGGACTAGGCGTTCCAAGAATTTTTTTACACAATGTGAGTCACACACCATTCTCACCATGAGTTTTACATCTGAGAACCAGGAGTTCCCTCCTTCTCCATCATATGGAATGGGGAATGCTACCTTCTAGTACCTAGGACTCTCGTTGACATCGACCCTTGCAGGGATGGTACTTCCTATAATACACGACCCCAGTTGTCAAACTTTACAGTTGGCCATCAGAGGCTTCCCTCGAGAAGGTCGAGTAGTGAGACTCATCACATTCCATCTAGAATAGGTCCTTTTATGTTTGGCATGCTAGGCCTTACTACTACGGTCTTGTCATTTGTCGTCAATCCTATTATGGACCCTTATGTTGGGCCTGGGGGCACTGCATCCCATTTCCTTACTGATAGATTTGGGAGTGGTCATATTGCACCTTCTGCTCCATTTGTGGGAGGATTTTCATTCCCTTAATCCGGTCTTAACACCGTTGTTCACTCTTACGGAGGTAACCATAGAAATGTGAACATTGGGGGACACATTACATTCCATCTTATGCCCCATCCTCCACCACACTTTCTCCTTCAAATTACTTCATATGTCATATCCTCCTTATATCCCGCACAGTCCTTCTGGAGGTGGTACTCCATTTAACTATGTTGTTCCCTCGTCAACTGGTGTAGTTACGTTAGGAGGTTACATACCTCCTTATGTTTCCCTGGGGTCAACCTGCGTATCAATCCTATAACTATGGTTATATGGCGCCTCATCCTCAAGGTGTACCAAACTATCACATTGTCGTGCAACCTCTTATGAGTCATACAAGAGGTGGTTATTATCCGACTGGCCAAGGCCACGATATTTACCACAATCAAACTTATATGAACCAACCTTTTCAGGGAGAATGAAACCAGATGGCACCACCTAGGCTCCCTTTCTTGGCTACTTTGAATTTGTCCGACCTTTTGAAGTTGACCAATGATTTGGTATCTCATGATTTGATGTGGTCAGTTGTTCCTACCAAGATTCCTTTCGACATCCCAAAGTTTTAAGGTTAGAGTGGTAAGGACCCTGTAGAGCATATGACTACTTTCCACCTCTAGTGCTCTTCGAACTGAACCGTGATTCTATTTTCTTACAACTATTTTAATGCACCCTCATAGGTCTTGTCGTGAAATGGTATAGAGTTTCCCAGGGGAACATATCAGATGTTTAACGACTTAGCCATAACATTTCTTAACCACTTTCAGCTACCGGTAGGCTACGATGTCGGCACATAGATCTTGTCGGCATTTCAATAATATAAAGAAACACACATCTTTGATCATATTCAAGAGTGATGGAAATAAAAGAGGTTGATTAAGGCCAACATTCCACCCAATTTTTGTTGGAATGGTTCCTTAAATCCTTGTTGCCTTATATTGTGAAGGATGTTTCGACATACGGAGTAATGAATGAGGAGCAGGCTATATTTATAGCTCAGCACTTGGACTTGGTTATGCTTAGTCTGGGCTTCTTTATGAGATTATCCCTAACGCACCGCGGTCAAAGTTTGAACCTAAGTTCAAACATGGGCCACATGCCAATGGTATTGTTGGCTCCATGAGTACCAAAGTCATAGACTAGGTTACGAATCAAATGAAAAGTTTGTCTATTAATCATTATGCGATCGAACAAGCTACGAATTCGTCCAATCCCACCCTGTCGACGGATATGCTCTTTGTACATTTGTCAGACTAGAAGGGTAACCAACAACCCATAAGGAATAAAAGGAAGGGAAGAAATAATAAAAGGGGTGAGAATAGGAAGGAGAACCAAAACGATGACAAGAACAGAGATAATGCTGTGGGGGACAAGAAACTTAAGCGAAAGGTTAAATTCCCTTGCAAGATTTGTGGGGGATACCATCGCACATACTTGTGCACTCGTATTGAAGATTCCTTGAATTTCATCGCACAGAGCCCAACCATGTTGACTAACCCTTTACCTCATAATCATAATATCGCTTCGAGGAACGTGGAAACCGCAAGTACTTCTGGTGGGCATCAAAACCCACCAAGTGCAGAAGGTGTCCATGGTTGTATAAACATGATGTCAGCTACTAACGTTGTGAATCGCTTGGAATATTATGGTTCGCCACAACCAAACATGGGTAAAGAGACTGCACCTCTTGAGATTCCTTTACATAGTGATAAGCCTGAAGCTATACCTCATATACCTAAGGGAGTTCTAAAGTGCTTGGGGTACAATCCTGATGCTTGAGCCACCAAACATCATTCCATTGTCAAGGACTTGGTGTAAGACTCCTTATGCGATGTCAGATCTTGAAGTTCTTCAGACTTGTCCTTCACAGAGGAGAGCATTTTTTATTTCTCTTGAGGTGGTTGATCCCAATCCTTCCACAATATTTAGATTTGAAAATCAGGAGGTCCAAACTTGCTTTCCTTGCAATGTGGCTTTCTTAGTCCATGTGGAGTGTCTGAATAACACGATCAAACACACAGTTTTTTTATGAAGGTGGTGTGGCCTCTGTGATTTCTCTGGCTTGTTGGAAAGGCCTTGGCTCACCCATGTTGTCGAAATCTATGACCATGTTGACTGGGTTCGATGGACATTCATTTTGGCCACATGGTATCCTTCCCTCTCTTCAAGTCCAACTTGGAGGAAAGACCGTGTTGATCAAGGTTGAGGTGGTTTATGCACCCCTTGACTTTAATATTTTACTGGGTTAGAACTATATTTACGCTATGAAAGTGGCCGTGTCTTCCATTTTTTGTGTCATTTTCTTCCCTTTTGAAGATCATATTGAAATGATCGAACAAATGTCATTCGATAATTCTAGTTTGACTACATCGTCGGGATCCACAATCTCTACTATTGATAATTCTTACCCAACAATTGAGAATGTTGGTGTTGGAATGTATCCGGTGTTGATGGGATATTTCAATATTTCAACACCAATCCTAGCTATTGGTTCCAATCTTGGTAGTGATTTGTCGTCATTGAGTTCGGTCCCATTTCACACTATGTACTTGGATGACCCTTGGACTCTCCCTTCTCCAAGCACTTCGAATGAAAACTCTCGACCACCAAGATGGAGATGTCCTTGTCTGTAATGGAGGTTGCTTATAAAGTTATTTGTGATTCCGTTGTAGACTCTAGTACTTCCTCTCCATGAATGGAGGAGGAGGATCCATTTGCACTGCTTTCTTGGGTTATTGTGTTGTCAAGCTTGCATGATTTCCTTGAGAATGTTTTTCCTTTCGATGAAGCGATTCTCAAGGCCATGAATGGTCCTGAACGACCTTGGGAGGAGTTGCACCATCACTCTTACTTCCTCCCTAAGCTCGAACAGATCGAGCATGATGAATTTAGGATGACCCTTAGTGAGAATGTTGGTTATCTCATGGTCCCTTTATACACTCATGGTGTATATGCTGAAGGGAACATGGAGAATCTATCACCTATGATTCCTATCAACACTGTTTTGGATCCCTAACAAGATTGATTTTTTTTACGGTGTAGATTGTTCTCCCGATGAAATTAAGATATACACTGAGCTTTTTAAAGAATTTCCTGATGTGTTTTCTTGGTCGTATGACGAGATTCCAAGAATAGACCCTCGTATTGTTGAACATGATATTAAAATGTATCATGATGATAAACCTGTTTAATAACGTTTACACGCAATGAACCCTCGTTAAACACATGCCATTAAGGTTGAGATAGAAAAGTTACTCAAAGTTGGATTTATCATTCCAGTTCCCTTAACTAAATGGGTATCTAATCCTGTTCCAGTTGATACGAAGCATAGGACCATTAGTGTGTGCACAAAATTTAGAGACATGAATAAGGCTTGTCCGAAAGATAATTTCCCCACACCATTCATAGACCAAATTTTGGATGAGTGTGTTAGGAGCAAAGTATTCAGGTTTATGGATGGTTTTTCAGGGTATAATCAAATCCAAATTAAACACACGGACCAACAAAAGACTCCTTTCATTTTTCCTTGGGGTATGTTTGCATACATCAAGATGTCTTTTGGCCTTAAAAACATTGGAGCTAAATTTAAATTGGCCATGAAATTTTCTTTCCATGACCTTGAGTGTATTATCAAGGTTTATTTGGATGATTTAGCCACTCACTCTCGTCTGAGAGTGGATCACCCAGATCATTTGTGCTTTGTTTTTGAAAGAGGTCGTCGTTATCAACTCCGATTAAACCCTCAAAAGTACATCCTTTGTGTGAAAGTGTGTCATTTATTAGGGTTTATCTTATCCAAGGAGGGGATTAGGGTCGATCCTTGAAGTTTGAAGAAATACTACGATTGTCTCCCCCATGCATGATTAGAAATCTTCAAGGTCTCCAAGGGATGGCTAACTTCTTACAGATATTTGTCGTTAATTTCTCTAGTTTGACCAAGGGTTTCATGTTCCTGTTGAAGAAGGGTACTCCGTTAATATGGGATGAGCGAGATAAGGAGTACTTCGATGCACTTAAGAAAGCCTTGGCATCGCCCCTCATGCTTAGTCCACTTAACTATAGCCATGATTTCCTATTTTACATGGCCGCATCTCAAGATATGATTGGGATCGTTATGGTTCAAGAGGACGACAAGCTCCAGGAGCACATTATCTACTATCTTAGCCAGAATCTCACTGATGCAGAACTTCGATATAGTCACGTCGAGAAGTTGGCCTTAGCAACTGTTCATGTAGTACACCTATTGAGACATTATATATTTCTTCGTCAGACTACAATCATAGCTCATATCAATCCATTTCATTCTATCTTGACTAAACGAATGATAGGGCGAAATATAATATATGGATTGTTTTTTGCAAGAATTCAACCTCGAGTTTGTTTTGACAAAGTTGAAGAAGTCGTTAGTTTTTGCTGAGCTCATGTCAGATATTTATAGTTTGGATGAAGATGAGATCCACGAGGAATCATTTGTGGATGAGAATATCTTCCTAATTTCGACCGCAACAGCTTGGTATGGTGATATCATCATCTATCTTTAGAATTTGAGGGTTTCTCCTCACCTCTCGCGAAAACGAACGTGGATGCTTATGACATAATGCTAAAAGATACCTTATTATCGGTGACACATTGTATCGCCAGGGGGGGGGGGATGGATTCCATTTTGTGTCAGTGTTTGACCCATGATAAGGCTGAGACTTTGCTGAATGATTGCCACGGTGGGGTGTGTGGTGTTCATTTATTTGTGCTTGCTACAACTCAAAATATCCTTAGAGCGGGATATTCAAAGGTTCGGTAAATGCGGTCAAACGGTGCCACCCTTTCGAGGTATTTGCACAGAATGTGTGCTTGCATCCCACCCCGTTACATCCTATTATCACCATCGATCCCTTCACCAAGTGGGGGGTGGACCTTATGGATTGCAACCTAGCTTCAGCTAGGGGGAACCATCATATTATAGTGGTTGTAGAATATTTCATGAAATGGGAAGAAGCCATGCCTAAAATTAAATCCGGTGGTGAGACAACTGCTCATTTCATTTTCATTCAGATTATCACTTGGTTAGGGATCTCAGAAGAGATTGTCACTGACCATGGAAGGAACTTTCACAATAAGATTATGGACAAGTTAGCTTCGAAACTGGGGTATAACAAAGAAAACTCTTCTTCTTACTACCCTTAAGCGAATGGCCAAGTTGAAGCTGTTAATAAATCCCTTAAGGCCATTCTGCAAAGAATTGTACACAAAGCAAAACCAATTGGAAAAGTATGCTTTACCTTGCTTTGTGGTCTTATCAAATAGTAGTCAAGGATGCAACCAGAATTTATCCATATCAACTAGTACATGTGGTGGAGTCGGTTTTATCGGTTGAATGTGATATTCCCTCATTGAAACTAGCCATAGAGATTTTACCAGACACTTCTGAATTGGAAGAGCGTTTGGTCCACTTAGATCACCTTGACAAGAAACGTCGGGATGCCGTGGTGGATCTAGAGATTAATAAGCATCGCGTTAAGGATCAATATGATAAGTCTATTAATCCCCTTAGATTTAATGAAGGTGACTTGGTCCTCTCATATGACCAAGCTAGTGAACTGTTAGGGGATAGTACGTTTAACCCCATGTGGCATGGGCCTTACGTGGTAAAACATGTCTTAGAGAAAGGTGCCTATGAGATAGAATATTATGAAGGGACTTCCTTAGCGGAGCCTAGAAATGGGATCTATGTCAAAAAATATAATTCCTAACCCTCAACCGAGGATGATATCTTGTATATTATTGCACAATTTGCATAGTTTCCTTTTTGGTCCCCTTTTAGTGTTATCGGTTTGTTGACATGCTTCCCATTTTTGTGGTATATGTCGGCATAGAATTTAGCGTACTTAGGATTCGCTGATGGTGCAGTTGAGTGTTTTATTGTCTAAATTAATCCACCTATTATTTAATTATCAACTGGGGTTGGTAAGCTTAGAGTTGACACAAAATATATGCGAAGGTAGAGGGTGTTGTGTAAATATTTTAACAAACAAAAGATCGAAAGATCTTTCAAAATGAAAACTGAGTCAAACTCCTAAAATGAAATCAATGAAGTATTTAAATTGAAATAAACTAAACAATTGAAAATAAGTTTTAACCTGGAATACAATCAACAATTGACTATTCAAATGGGAAACTAGGGTACAAGGAACACTTAACTTATAAGCAACTAGAAAACTTAATAAAAGAAGCAAGTAGAAAACTTAATAAAGAAAACTTAAAAAGATGCAAGTAGAAGACTTAATAAAAGAAATATCTTTAGGTTCTATCCTACAAGTTCTTTCAACAATAACACAACATAAGAGAGAATAAACACAAAACCTACCGAGGAAAACACATATAACCCTAAATTTTGCACATAAACAAATAAATTAATTCAAAAGGAATAAACACAAAACCATACAATAATAAAACAAAATCAGAAACAAAACTTAAGGAACTTAAACTTCGTTTAAAGTAAAATGGAGGAAAAGTGATAAAACTTTAATAAAAAATTTAAAACAACTAAACTTTAATTTTAATGTTAAACAAAACTGTCATCTAACTATTACAATCAAAACATAATTCAAACATTCACAAAACAAAACTAAAAACAATCTTAAAACACATAAAAAACACTAAAAATAGAACTAAAGGCTGAATGATAGACTGAAATATGGGTTTGAAAGGGTGGCTAAATAACAGAGTGAACAGGCTGTCCGAATGACAATCTGCATAGTTAAAATAGTAAAAAATAACCTAAATGAACTAATCTTTAGCTAAAGCCATGCAGTTGTAATTCTAATGCATCAAAATAGTAAATGAACCTATTTAACAACAAACTAACCTTAAACTAATTCATGAACAAAAGGAATCATTGCATATTAAACTAATAAATAAACTAGAAATTAACTTGCATAAATTCAAAACAGAAAAAGAAATAACAGATTTGAATCTATTCTAAATTCATAAAACAACTTATTCTATATTCCCGAAAACAAAGACTGAAAGTAATGCTAGAAGTGAAATAATTGGAAACAAAATGACTGAAAGCAAATAACTGAAAGCAAGGTATGCGCGCATCTAACTAATTAACTTCCGAAATAAAACTAAGTTAATGTATTACAGAAAATAAATAGAATAGCATTTACTATAATCTAATGGAAGCAAACTAGAAATTAAACTAGACTAACTAAAACATAAAAAGAAACTAAGCTAAACAAAGAAAATGAACCTCTGGTTGATGAGGGGCCCTCTCAACAATTAGGGGTGATGCCTGGATAACTTCTACTTAAACCCAATCTTCAACAACAATGCATACAACTCTTCATTCAGATGGTGGAAAAAAAATACAAAGTTCAAGAGTAAATCACAGCAAGAACTCTTCTCCTAACTCTGCTAATTGACTAATTTTCTTGCTAACTGAGCTCTCTCACAGAGGCTGCTTTATATAATGATTTACAGGGGTGAGAAATTCGACCCTTTAGAGGTCGTCTGCTCTCTAAATTTAGCCGATCTTTAAAGTGTTTAATTGTTTACAGGCCAACGCGCAAGCATCCTCCTTCTTCAGTGCGAACAGACTTCAGATGTGGCGCACGGGCTTCTCTCTAGCATGAACTATCTTTAGAGGTGGTGAACATGATCCTTCCTTATCGTAGTAGGTGTCTGATGTCGAATAGAGGAGAGCGTAGTGGCACATCTTCTAGAGTGTGGGTTGAATGCAATAGTCCAGCGCATGGATGGTTAACATGGTGGCAAGTAAAGGAGAATGTAGGCTTGCGAACAATCTAGAACATGGATTCATCACCTAGACACATGGATAATGGTTCATTGGCAGCTGGCTCACATTTTAAATGCCCGAAATTAATTCTCAACAGCGCGCAGTCTGATAGGTGATCTGGACGGAGTACTGAATGAAAGGCTGGGACGTGAGCTGGATATGCTGGGCGTCGATCTAGAGCGAACAGAGTGTCTATATGCTAGTGTGCTTCAGGACTGGAGTGTACAACAACACATCTCAACATCAGGCAAGCCACCATCGATTTTCACGCAACGGGCTGAATGACAAGATGGACACCGAGCTGGATATGCTGTGCGAAAAGCAGGCTGAATGCATTTTGCATATTAACTTGGCCCAAAAGGATTATAAAACCTATAAACAATTATACAAACTAATTAATACATCAAATATGCTTCAATAATGTTATTTTTAATTAATAAAACCATAAAAAAATGACAATAAAAAAATAATTTTATATAAACCTTAAAAACACTCATACCCGAAGTTGAATAATAATCCGTGTGGCATAAAACATACAAAAGATGATAAAATATGTATTTAAATGAATAATTTATCTTCCAAAAATGATAACCAATTGAGGATCAACAGGTGCCAGCCGCCATACCCAAAAATTAGCTTCAGTTGCTTGGGTCATTTATACACCTGAGGGTCATGTGTTTTCTTCAGGAGGTATGTTTCTTCGTCTATCATCAAACAATTTTGTTGAATATAGTGCCGTGATTGAACTACTACACGATGCCATTTCCAATGGTATTCGATCTCTTGAAGTCCGCCTTGACTCACAACTAGTTGTGTCACAATTAAATGGATTGTACCATATCAGGGATCCTACTTTATTACGAAGGTTCTTACGGGTAAGATTGTTAGAATGAAAATTTGACTACATTACATACATTCATATACCTAGTATTTACAATCATGTTGGCGATTCGTATGCCAATTACGTTTTAGATTGGAATTTATCACATCAATAATGAAGCATACACATTCAGTTCACATTTAAACACATGTAAATACATCAAACCGATCACTATAAGTTTTTTTTTATTTTAATTTTGAATATAGTTCAAAATGATGTCATAGGACAAAATTTCATGATACAAAAATGGGGCTTCAAGGCACCAAAACATATATGGTCGATACAAAAATTCTATTTGGGAATCTATGCCTGTGGGCCTTGGTGATGATCGTGATAACAAACAAATGCATTGACCAACCACCAGAATAGTCTAAACCACAGATGGGGTACCCCTACTACATGTATTTGCATAGCCTCGATTAAGTCCTCAAGTTGCACCATGGGTATCTTGTGTGTCATCCTAGAAAAGTTACCATGTATGTTTTGGAGCTTCTGCTCCACATCTGAACCGATCATCTCATCCGCTCGTCCCCTCCAATGATGTCGGGGGAAGCCATCAGGTCGTCGTGGACCCACATTTGCACACATAGGATGAATGTCAGTATGTGATACTATTATATTTTTATCATTTAATCAATATGATCTAGGATCTTATCTAATAGAATAACATGCACAACAATAATCACAAGAGATAAGAGACACAAAGAATTTTCCTTGGGGAAACCATAAAGGAGAAAACCCCGCAACTTCCTCAGGGATAGAATGAGCACCAAAAGCAAAAGTAAAACCCAAAGATACAAAGATGATCTCTAATAGCAATTTTCTCTCTCACTTGTGCGAGCTACTCCTCTCTCACTCATGCACTACTGTTGAGTGAGTGTGTGTTTCAATTAGAGAGTCTCACTCTCTTTATTTATACTTTTTTTCCACTTGACAATTACTCTACATGGCCAACTTTACTAGGAGAGTCTAATAACCCTAATATGACTCAACTGTGGGGACTATTTCCCTGACTTACAACAGAGGGTTAACCTCAGTGACTTTACATTAATTTATTATATTAATGACTCTCCCGATTGGAGGAACAAACATCTCCATTGGGGTACAATGAAATAAAATATAAAATATACAAGAAAATACATTCTGAAGTTACAAATACATCAACACTCCATATTAACTAGGAAGGTATTCTCTTTACACATTTCATCAGCACAAGTCTTCATCACTAGATCATCATCATTACTGTTGCCACTATCTCGAGCAAATGGCGCTATCTCTCAAATCTACTCGTCATAGGAAGTTCTACAGAGCCAACCCTTTTTCATGCTGGATGTAGGCCTAGCCTCCATGTAGGTGTTCATCATATTCAACACTTATATTCAACCATGGGAGGCCCAGCTTGCCACCATGTCAGAAAGGCTCAGCACTTATATCCCACCATGGGAGGCCCAACTAGCCACCATGTCGGAAAGGCTCAACACTTATATCCGACCATGGGAGGCCCAATCGACCACCATGTCGAAAAGGCTTAGCACTTACATCTAACCATGGGAGGCCCAGCCTACCACCATGTCAGAAAGGTTCATCACTAGCATCTGACCATGGGAGGCCTAGCCTGCCACTATGTCAGAAAGGCTCAACACTTACATCTGACCATGGGAGGCCCAGCCTGTCACCATGTCAGAAAGGCTCTACACTTACATCCGACCATGGGAGGCCCAACTTGTTACCATGTCAGAAAGCCTCATCACTTACATCTGACCATGGGAGGCCCAACCTGCAACCATGTCAGAAAGGCTCAACACTCACATCTGACCATAGGAGGCTGAACCTGCTACCATGTCAAAAAGGCTTAGCACTTACATATATCGACATGGTAAGGCACACCTACTACGATTCAGGGAAAGGATCTAAATTTTATACATATGACCATGGGAGGCCTAGCCTGCCACCATGTCAAAAAGGCTAAACGCTTACATCTGACCATGGGAGGCCCATCATGCCATCATGTCAGAAAGGATCTCAAAATCATCACTTCCCCCTGGAAGGAACCTTGATCTGAATAACACCAAGCTTCTCTTTGAAGTACTCAAACTTCACTCTGGCCATTTCTAGCATAGAATCACTTCATGGCTGATTACGTCTAAGGATAACCTGTGGGATTCGCCAGGACTAATTACATCAGAGGACAACCTACATGACTGATTATGTCTGAGCAACCTACGAGCTTCGCAATGATTTTATGCTCAAACAACCTGTCTCATCGGCTATGATAGAAATCATCACTCCCTCTTTCGAGAGAAATCGATCTAGATCACATAATGGAGCTTCACTGCTCCTTTTTTCATCATATAAAAAATGCAAGTCAGATCAATCAAATCAAATAGTAGCTTTCAAAAGAAACATACTACCTCATAAATAGCTGAGCAAGTGGCAACATATTTTTCCTCGGCTGTACTCAGTGCCATGCAAGACTCCATCTTGCCAAACCAATAGCCCATATTGGATCTCAAACCCAAGGTTATCTTCTTTTCAGTGGCGTTACCAATCCAAATCAACATAACCATGCAGGTTAGTCTTCTGATTCGTATCATACTTGAGTCCATACTCAACTATACCCTTCAGGTACCTCACTGCATGCTTTGCACCCAGGTGAGAATGTCTCCGATCCATCAGGAATTGGCTTAGGTTGTTCACAACAAAGCATATGTCTGGTCTTTTATTCTTCAGGAACATCAATGAACAAATCATTTGACAATACATCTGGCATCAACCGTCTTTGATGAAGCATCACTCAATAGTTTTAGGTTTGATTCCATAGGTGTGGCCATGGCCTTGCAGTCCATCATCCCAAACCTCTTTAGGATCTCCACTGCATACTTCCCTTTTCCAAGGGAGATTCCATCTGCACTCTACCACACCTCCATTCCTAGAAATTAGTGCATCATACCCAAGTCCTTCATCTTGAACTCGACAACAAGTCTCCTTCTTGCAACTTTAAAGAGTTACTCTTTTCCTGTTAGGAATAGGTCATTGACATATAACAGGAGCATCATTGGTCTCCTACCTTCAACCTTGATGTAAAGGTTGGAATACGATTTACTCTTAGTAAATAATAGATCCATTAGTAAGCTGTCCATCCTATTGTACCATGTCGAACCTTAGGATCTTCTGCAGTCACTCCCTCTGAAGCGGAGCATCATTCTCCCTCTGCCTTTCGTAATCTATGTATTGAAACATTATGTAATGGAGTGACAAGTAGCTTCCTCTGCTACTAATATCGTATGTATCCATCTAGGGTCACTGGATACCAAGATCCTCTATCTTGAACTTTGTTGAAAAGTTCTTCTTGCACCCATCTGTGAACTTGCCATCCTCTATTGGATTTCCTCTTCAATCTTGTAGCAAAGGTTAAGATCTTCATCACTATAGGTGATCTTCAAGCTCCTCTTGTATGTTTTATCCCATGGGTTCCTTCTGAGCTCCCACATGGCCTTCTTTAATTTGAACACATGAGTTGGCTTTTCATGTGTCTCAACTCCCAGTGGCTGCAAATGTCTCTTTGTAGTCTATGCCTTCTTTTTGTGAGAAGCCTTGTGCTACAAATTTTGCCTTTTATCCCATGATGTTGCCATCTACTGCATGCTGGATCTTGTATATCCATATGGAAGACACTACGGACTTCCCTTCAGGTCTCAACATCGCCCTAGTCATCATTCCTCTTGAACTGGTACTCTTTGATCATAGTCTCTTTCTTCTTGTCTACTTCTTCATAGTTGGAAGGTTCTACATCAATAATATTGCTCAACAGTATCACATAACTAGAATGTGTTTGAGGCCTCTTGAAGTCTCATCATACTATTCTTCTGAAGCTCTTTCTTTCGCTATGGTGTCTTTGACCTGAAAAGATTCAGGTTCATCTTCATGTATGCTTATTGGAGTGAATCTTGAACTGTTGTCACTCGTTCTTCAGAACAAGTCTCGTCCTTCTTTTCTTGTAGGCGATTGTACACGATCTTTCCTACAAGTCAAATGCACCAGTTGTATGGTTAGAAACATTTGATAAGGCATATTCATAATGGCAAATTCTTATGCATAAAGATATAATCATGCAACTATTTTAGCCAATACAACATTCATCCATATCTGGCATACACAAAAACTTTCCAGATGCCTTCCATCTCTACCATAACATTATTGAGATTGTGTACTAATCCCAATATGTTAGCAAAGAGGTTTCATCCTAGATAAGTAGCAATCTAGTGTTGTATAACACTATAGGTTACTTACCCATAACATGCATATTAGTAGTATGTTGCTCATTAATGCAGAAATTCTATCATGGATAATACATTTCACAACTAAACAATGTCATATAAACAACTAGATATGTAGGAAAAGACTATTTAAATACTTATCTTTATTTGTTTTGTTGGTAGACTCCTTCTTGAGCCTTCAACTTCATCATCTTCTTTATTCATAACATCATCATTTCTTATCCAAATGCTAAAATGGATAAGAGGTTCTTCAAGAATTGAGTCCTTCATATTCCTCATCGCTTGAGGGATATTCGTGAGATATTGATATTCAATTGATCCCATCTTCTCTTCTCTTATTATGAGTCGAGCTTCTTCTTGTGTGCACTCTTCCCAGAGCCTGCCGAAGGTAATCACTTCCTTCTGGCACACATTTCTTGAATGAATGAATCCCATGATCCTTGGAGGCCATTCAAGGTAGTTATAACAATATGTTATTCTTCTTTGATTTCTTTGTCATAGCATCAAACAATTCCTTTTGTTGTCTTCAAGGATGACACATGAGGGATGAGATGATATTTAATAGAATATGTAATGATTCTCTTGGCTCTAGACTTAGACTCATTTGCCTCTGGCTCTTAGACCTTTCTTACTGAAATACTGATCCAAGTCAATTTCTTCAAGGATCACAGAGGTCCTATACTTCCATACTCAGAAGTTGTCAGCTTCACTGAGCTTGTCATCAAGCGATTTGAGGTGTCCATCCTGGTTCTGGAGCTAGATGATCTAGGGTTTGTCAAAGAAACTATAATTTTAAAAACTTGGAATTTCAAACTTCTGATTGGATAGAAAGATGGGCCTCTTCAAGGTGAGCTATCCAATGTACTCCTTTTCTGAAAACAGTAGAGGGAAGGTCTCGGAATAGGAATCCCTAGTTTTCCAATTTCTTCTACAAAAATTCCTGATATTGTTTCTACGGTATCTGGGAAATCGCTGCTCCTCTATGTCTAAAACTTTGTGTTGGTTGTGGAGCCTAATATTCCAGATCCAGAGATATTATTCAGTCGTGTTTGTAACCCAGGTGTATTGTACACTCATTCCCCCTGCCTTGGTGTTCGGGGGCAGAGCCCCTAAGAATTTGTTTTGGGATATGTGTTGGCCAATAGTTTTGTGGACCCATGGTATTGGGTTAACCCTAGAATTTTTCCATTGTATTTCCCCTATAAAAGAAAGCATTGTAACGCGACTGTGTATGGTATTGTATTGTATTGGAAGAGAGATTGTGAGGGCGTGAAGAGGAAGTGTAGCGGTTTTGCTGTAGGTTGTATCCCTTCACCTTTCTGGACTGTAATAAAAGGACTGGCAATTTCTTTGTGGATGTAGCCCATCGTTTGGGTGAACCACGTTATATCTGTGTCTCTTTGTAATGTTTTAATGTGTTTTGCATGTTATTAATGATTTAACTGTATATCTGTTATTGCTCTATGGTCCTGTTTTCTAACATTTCGCACTGAGGTAGTCTTGTATGTCCTCTTTCTAACACCGCATGTTGGATCAGAATTGGTTTTACAAATTGGGACTTATGCGCGTTTTACCAAGGTGACTTATTTTAGGACTGTTCAGAATAGCGAACTTGTACGAACTGCCATGTGTCACTGTTTCACCTTCGAGGTCTGAAAATTTTATCACAGAAAGTACATTCTGTTCCCCATCTGAAAAATCTTGTGAAATTTCATTTGGACCATCCTAGACTGAGATATAGCAAATATCCCTAGGTCACCTGTTTAAGACTATATTCTGGAAGAGGTTGGAACCTTGATTTGGAGAAACCATATCTCCTGAAGTATAGCAAATTAGAGGCTAAAATTTGTACATAGTGTACAACATGAATTTCTATTTGGCTTGTTAAAATTTCAGCTTCTGATCCTTCTCCAATCTTGCATTATAATTAAAATTTTAGGATTACTAAATTCAGTCTTCTAGGGTTTCCAAGCATGGAGCCCTAATTTCCATTAGCTGCCGTTGCAGCTGTATTTCAGATGTACAGTGAAACTTCTCTGATTCAAAAAATGCTACCACCAATAGATGCACCCTAGTGAGTGAGTTATCCTAGCACTCCTTGCTTGATGATCTGTGGAGAGAACACCTTCAACTAGGAATCCCTAGTTCCCGCAGCTGCACAATGTCTTCTTCTCAGGTTAGCTCTGATACCATGTTAGATTTTTATCATTTAATCAATATGATCTAGGATATTATATTAGAGAATAACACACACAACAATAATCACAAGAGACAATAGATACAAGGAATTTTCCTTGGGGAAACCATAAAGGAGAAAACCCTGCAACTTCCTTAGAGATATGATGAGCACCAAAAGCAAAAGTAAAAACCAAAGATATAAAGATGATCTCCGATAGCTATTCTCTCTCTCACTTGTGCGAGCTTCTCCTCTCTCACTCATGCGTTATGATTGAGTGACTGTGTGTTTCAAATAAATAGTCTCACTCTCTATTTATACTTGTTTTCCACTTGACAATTACTCTACATGGCCGACTTCACTAGGAGAGTCTAGTAAACCTAATATGACTCAACTGTGGGGACTATTGCCCCAACTTACAATGAAGAATTAACCTCAATGACTTTATTATATTAACACCTCTCCCGATCAGAGGAACAAACATCTCCATCGGGGTACAATGAAATATAATATAAAATATACAAGTGAATACATTATGAAGTTACAAATACATCAATAGATACTGCCAAAAACATGTTTTTTATTTCCTTATATATACAAAATACAAAAAAAATCAAATAATTCAAAACAAATTTAGGATTTTACCTATATCACCATATGCATCCAGCGGCGGTAGCGGCATGTCTGGGTCTCTGTGGAAGTCGATCCCTGCATAGGGATAGTCGTCCACGACAATGATCTGTCACTGCCACCAGTGGTGGAAGTCTAGTGGGAAAGGACTGGGTATTCGACCACCCCCTAACTGCCACATCACCTCCTCCCAACGGGTTTGGGAAGGATCTCATAGACTATGAGGATGAACCTCAACTCTATGGTTGAGACCCAATACCCTCTTGAAGAAGAAAGTGGTTAGTATGCTCGCGAACCCAAAGTTCTTTACCCTACCTAGCTTGCAGCCCATCAATGGTTGTTTCATAGTGATCAAGAATGATGTGCTACAGTCATACACTGTAGGTCTCATACAATCTACAGAGTAGAACATGAGAGGCCTGGAAGCCTGATGAAGTGATGCCAAACCTGATATCCTGGCTAATACTAGAACTATCACCTTGAGACTAAGGCTCTAGATGTAATTCACCGAAATTTGAATTCCAATATTCTTTGTATATGCAAGGAAATATACGACTATATACTCCTCGATAGTGATCCCCCCCCACACTCCATGATCTTGTAAGTTTACTACCTCACATCGGCGGGATATTCTTATGATGAATTAGATGTCCTGTACTTCTAGTCTCAATGGCACACCATCTAGTTGAAAAGCCTCTGTGTGTGGGTCCTATTAGTCCACAAACATTTGAAGAAGTGTTGGTTGGTCCCACAAACCCCAAGCTTCCAAAAATTGTACAATCAACATCTTTTTAAGGCTCGTTGAGCATTTATGTCTCGATGGAATTCCCTATCAACACCCTCATGCTCACACTCGCTCCATTAAAAAATCATCCTGCCAAGAAATATCAAAATTTTGTGAGATTTTTCCATTAACTTGGGCATACCTAGCCCCATACACGAATTTTATTTTTGACAGTAGCGTACATATGCAAAAGGATTTTCCTTACCCACGTACATCAGGCCCTATACGCAACCCGATAGTCTCTGACCCGCATGGGCTGGTACACCCATTTATGGTTGCTCCAAGCTTAAAATTCCACCATGAAAACTAAAAAGAAATGCATGGAATAGATGAGGAATGAGATTAGGAACTACCTGGTCCTGACGACTCTGGATTTAGTTGCTCGTAGCCTCCAAAATTGACATTTGAAATTCAAAGTCCAAATGGCTCCAAATGCACTAGTTTAGGCAAAAAACAAAATGGTATGGTAAAAATGTCATTTTTTACTATTTATCAAATTTATTTTTAAAGTTTTACCCACTTGAACTATAGTTTGGAATTTTATTAACTCTATTCAACTATTTGTATTAATATTATTGTGTAGGGACACGTTTTGGGTGCACTTTCGCTGAGGATTTGACCCATTCATGCCTGTGATAGGTATGCCATTGAATTGGCATATAGGATAGGACCACTTTTCCGCATGCATCATGTATTATCCTATGACTATGTCACCTTAACCATAGGCATAGAACCACTTCATGATGTTACATAACCTTCAAATTGCTACTAGAAGTGGCATTATGTAAGTGGTAGAGCTTTCCTACTTATGGGTGCCCTGTATAGATCCCGATTTGCCATTTTGTACCCATGCTGAGTGTCCTCCCTTAGGTATGGAAGTCCCTTGTAGTTGTGCCATGTCTTTGATCAAGAACCTCATATTTTTTGTTGAACTTTATGTTGTTCATCTCCCACATGGACTCCCATTTATATCGAGTTGTAATTGCATTTCATGCATTCGCTTGTCATGTTGAGCCTTATGTCGGCTCCCTACTTTAGTTTTATAAGCCATATATCCTGAGCTTGTCTCAATCCTAGCCAAGCAGAGCTTTCCATATATATTTTTCAGCTTGATTATCCCATACCTGGAGGAGACATCCCCCTGGTTGTCCTTATCCTGCGTATGCTTCCTTGCATTGAGCATAGGTATGTTCCACTGCTTGGAACTAGTTTGCTTGCCCGTGATACTCGTTTCCTCCTAATTTTGTACTATAATAAATTTTATTCTTTTTTAATATTTCCAATATGAAAAATACAAAAAAAATAAAAATAAAAACAGAAAAAGCCGGATGGGAAATGATATTACTTTCTATTTGGCAGTTATCGTGTCGTGTCTCCTTCAAACTGAGCACTGTATATTCCATCCATTGGTTGGGTTATTAGTATGACTTTAGGAGTTGTACTTGTTACTATAAGTTTTCTCCACCGACTGGTTATGCTGTCAGTCCTTATGGAGCCTTTGTCAATGCCTCCTATGTTGCAGAGTTGTCCTAGTTTAGTGTTGAGTCTATGCTTCCTATGAGTCTCCATCTACCTTATGCTCTTGTTTGAAGGAATGAATTTTTTAGCCCGAGTCACCCATTCCTCATTTATCTTGTCTTTGAATGTTGGTCATTCCCATTACAATTACTGTTTCATGCTCATCTGGTTCATCTGAGTTCTTCCAAATTATCCAGCATTGTTGTGTACCTTGTGTTGGTTGATGAGGGATGCCTTAATTCCCTCCTTCTTGTGGATAAAATTCCATCGACTTCATATCATTTTTTTCTGGCATAGGGATATAGAGTCCATTGAGTTCCTCGATACTTGTAGTCATCAGTGGCAATTTCTCTCACCATCAACAGATTTGAGAATACATCAATGTCCCATGATCGATGGACTCTCTCAAGTGTTCGAACTCAACACATCTATTCACACTTATTTGATTGCAATATGTACATTGATTACCTCTATCATTATCGGTGGGATATATCACATTTGTTAAGGGTATACATCAATGATAGATAATTAGATGATGATACATCATGTTTGAACTCAACACCTTTATTCACGTGATGTGACTTGTACTAGCAGCGATTTGTGTAGAATACCTCCGAGCTTGGTGGCATTTTGCTACCTTCTTGATTGTACCAGTATCCATGAGATATAAATTCTCATGATCATATTCCAGTGTACCATCAGATGTCTTCATTCAATATGAATATCTTGTTTCACTGTATATTTTACGTGGCAATGACCACATATGACATATGTCTATTATGCCTATTCATGGATATTGTGCTATTATGCATCCGGGGAATTCTACACTCCATATTTGCAGTCACATACATAGATCTATCATTGTATTATACTGATGAGTGGTCGGTTTTTCTACTGTGGTCTTCATTACTCCACTTCTGGGACTATTGTAATGTATTTAGGCCATCATGTTCCCCCTTTGGCCTCACACATTAGGGGACATCTGTTATAACTAGATTTGCCGTGCTCGGTATATCATGTTTTTATGGCCTATCCTATCCCTATGTAGACTCCTTGTACCCCCTTTGCTTAGTATTACTTTGATGCTCCCAAAAATCCCTTTAAAAGTCATGTTTATGGGTATACGCAGGTCACCAGCTTACAACCCGCGTGTACATGCAATGTTCTTCACTATGACCCACATACATTAGGAAATATCCTCAAAAAATAAATCTTTGAAGTTTTTCCTCATCAAGTAATGAATAACTTGACCCTTGTCCTTCCATATGTCGGTAAATGCTTCGATTTGGCCCTTCACTTCTCATTGAGGGGCTATATATTGAGCTACTTGGAAGCATTGAAGGAGGAGAAGTTGTGAGAGAAAAGAAATTATAGTGGAGTTGTGCCCCATTATTGCATGCTTGAGTTTGCATTCGTTTGTCCTTGGAGTAGTCATTGGTGCTCCTTCCCAAGCTTTCCTTTGTCTTTGTAATCTTTCCTTGATATGGAGGATTGAAGTGGTGGACGCCCAAGTGGAGGACTCAATTTCTCAATTTCGATGAGGTGTTGATAGAGGTTGTCATTTGTATCTCTATTTACATTAATAGAAATATCTATTTATCATCCATTACATGTGTAACTATGAATATTTGAATAAGCCCAAGAGTTAGCTCAATCGGTCGAGCAACCGTAGTTAGGCCTCCCGGCAAGTGAGGTCGCGGGATCCATTCTCCTCGACGCTCTTGGGGTTAGGCATGAAGTGTGCCGAGAGTGAGGCCCCTTCGGGTGGGCCCTCTTGAAATTATTCCGTGGATGTAACCCGTCGGTCAAGCCAGCGCGTGAACCACATTGAAAAAAAAAAAAAAACTATGAATATTTGAATATTTGTATCCATGGGTGTAGTTGATTTGATTATATGTTGGATTGGAATATGATAGAGTATATTCTAACACTTTATATCTATCGTGCTTGTGTATTTCATTGTTGTTGAGGATGGAAAGTAGGTACAAGTGTGATTGAAAGCTCAACATGGATCTTCTATGAACGTCTGGAATAAGGTATGCTTCTCATCCCTTAGTGTTAGTCTTGTTTATATCTTTAGCATGTTGGAAATGGAGTGATTTCCAGTGTCATGCTGTCTGTTGTGGTCCACCCCAAGCCATAGGAAGTTTTTTCCATAATAGATGTCGAGAGCTAAAGAGTGGATGCATGACATGTGATGTATGGTCGATGGATGAGCAAGGATTAATGTATTAAAATCTAAGTGTTAATTTATTTGTGGTGGGATGTGCAAAGGTGGAGGTTTAGTTGGGTTGGAGAAAGAGGTGTTGCATCGAATTTGAATGTTCTCATCCCCCACCCATTACATCCCTTGTAAGTGGTATGGGATAGATAAAATATTGGCTAAGTGTTAGATCCAAATGTCTTAGGGTGGAGCACTAAAAATTGCCGGAGGATATAATTAAGAGACAAAAGGTGAAACAAAGGGTGGGAGGAAAATCAAGAATTGGGGAAAAGTTTATGCTAGTATGGAACTTGGAGCAATGTGGGGAGGGGTGACTCATATACATTCTCACCCTCTTCATTCTTTTGTGGATGAAAAAATAAAGGATGGATTACAGTGGTCTCCATCCAAGAGAAATAACATGCTATAAATGTAAGGTAAATGAACCATCATATGAGTAGTTTAATGAGGATATGGAGGTCGAGGAAAGAAAAGTTAAACTTAGTTGTAGGAACTAGTATAAATTTCCATTTGAACATGCATTGAATCCATTTCAACAAAAAATAGTAAAAAATTGTAGTTCAAGAGGTTCAATGTCAATCACAAGTGTTATGTGTAGAAGAGGAGTCAATATATAGTTACACAAAGTTGAGGATGATTAGGGAAGTTATTATAGCACAAGGGACTGATACGAGCCTAGTAATAATAACATGGAAAGGAGATTAATAAAAAAAGTGAATGGAAGAGAACAATATTGAAGATTTAGATGATAATGTAAGTCCTAGATCCAAACTAAGAGGTTTCCATGGCCTTCGGCATGGCAGCATAGAAAATAGTATATTTGTAGATGTAGTGGATACACTGAGGTGAAATAATTGTTCTATTGAACCACAAGGCTAGATATCCCAAGTGGTGTAATATTTTTTCTATTATGTTAGTGAGGAATAATGTTGTTTCCTCATATTTGTGCATTGAGTTGATTGTTCTAAGTGGGGTTGAATGCTTATAGAATTATGTGTAGATATATTTCAATTTGCATTTGGTTATGTTATTCTAATATATAGGGGGTGACAATTCTTTCTTACATCATGCAATATCAAAATTGGTTACAACATTGGGAGGAGAAGAAAAACAAAAAATAAACAAAAAATAAAAGAATAAGAACTTGAGTAGAAGGAGAAGCAAAAGGAATGATAACACTTGTGAGATGATGAAGAAGAGTTGTAAAGAGAACATGAGAAGAGTGAAGAATGTTGGATCAATATGTCATAGAAAGACAAATACATGAAGATAATATGGTGAGAATATGTTATTGAATAAAGGCAACAAATTCAAATAGGATAAACATAAGAGTCAAGAGAATGTTACATAGAAGATGGAGTGAAGAGATGTTGCAAAAGGGAGGAGGTAGGTTGTTTAATACGAGTGGTAAGTCTTAGATAGTTTTGGGAAAGATTATGAGGAGAATTTTCTAAAACATTAGGTATATCCATACACATTTAAATTATTTACATTGCATTACAGATTTCTACTTAATAACGTTTCCATCAATCAAATAACAAAAAACTATTCAATGAGTTCCACTACATTTCAATTACTACTTGATTCATATTATTACTATTGAATTCCAATATATTTTAATGATCATTGGGTACCCATTGATACTATTAAATTCCAATATATTTTGACTACCATTGTGTATCTATTACTACTATTTAAGTCCATTAAATTTTGATTCGATTGTGAAAGTAAAATGAGAGAAACAAAAAACCTTCATTTCCTCTACTTCTCAACTTTGGTTTCTCCTCCACTTTCGAACTCACTCAACAAAAAATGACATCCTTAGGACACTTTATTTCATCCTTTATTTCCTTATGCTCAACTTTGGCCTTGTGATTTAGAACGAATATGGTTCCATATATAATTAACTACTCTCAATCCTATCCAATTGTGATAGTGTGTCAGGGTCAATGAAGTTTATTTTTGTATTGGACATATTGCAAGAAGATAAATGTATCTTGTAGGAAATATACTTGGATGATAAATATAGATTTGCAAGAATATAAGTTGAACAAGGCACTTTCATTTATAACAAATCTCTTGTAATTATTTAAGATATGAGAATTTCTCTTCATCATTGTTATTGTTATGTCTAGTCATCTATTTAATTGGATTTACACTTGATTTGATTTACATTGTATCATACCATACTATATTAGTCATCATAATTTGATCATATCATATTTTCCATGTTCCAAATTATTTAATTTTTTCATGATCAAAATCAACCACTTGACAAGTTTTGACAAGTACTAGTATTAACACCCCTCCATGTTAGTCACCCAATTTGAGGAATTTTGTAAAATTTCCTTAATTTTAATTTTAATTGAGTATGACTTGGAATTATTAAAAATCATGAGATTCATGTTTACATGGATCTTTCTTACCAAGATATTTTCATTATTATGTATAATGATGGAGATCAATGACTTGACAAACTCCTAACCAGTAATTATTTTCAAATATTCCATTACATGTCTTTTTTAACATAAATAATGTTTCATTAAAGTAGATCAAAGTAATTATTAATATGTACAACTTTACGATGCCCCTCTTAAGATATATATATATATATATATATATATATATATATATATATAGTTTTACAACACTTAACATTGACACAAAAAATAATGACATAACACACTGCAAGATATAAGTAACTTTCTTAGAGATTGTCAAACTAGCAAGATCATTGCAGGAGAAAAAAGATGCAAAAAAACATAAATGTAAATAATTAATTATTTTCCACTATTCCTTAAAAAAATATTAGGAACAATTTTTTTTAGATTTCATTTGGCCTCCAAACAATACATCAAGTTCTATTTTCGTACTTTAGCCTCCAAACAATACATCAAGTTCTATTTTATTTTATCTGATGCATAACATTTATTTGTACAAATCAGCCTATTACATAATTATTGATATTAGAATTGGATGATTGTTTGTTTTGTTGGAACACTACTACAAATGTTTGTTTCAATGAATCAACCAACTTTTTGACAAAAAAATGTTCAACATAGGCCCTAAAGTTATATAATTTGTAGATTGTTGCTCTTCAAATTCAAGATTCTTTAAAGTTGAGTATCTTTACGTTTAAATGTTAGGAGAATCCTAATGTGTTTTGATCTAGACTAGGAACATCATCATGAGTTTGGATCTTTGGGAGAAAGAAGCTCGAGATTTCATTTTGTTCTCCACAAAAGGAGATCGAGCAGAAGAGAATTTATTAAAAAAGGTTTGGAAATAAATTAAATGTAGTTTTCACAAATCAATTGATATTTCATTGGTGCTCTAACAAATTCACAATTAGTGGAGGCTAGATGGTCAAAACCCTGTAAACGACATTGAGTGATTTAAATTATGACTTTGATGAGAAAACACATATGAAGAGAAACAATATTATTAAAGAGAAACCATCAAGGAATTCCATGATTGTGGTATTTATGAAGAAACTAAGGTTTATGGAGAGTTGCATATGCATACTATATGGCAACTTTTTGCCACAATAAATGAAAATGGTGAGAACTTAAGGCCTTGCATTTTAAATTATAAAGTGTAATGGGAACTTTGTTATTGTTTATATGAAAATAGGTTTACATTTTTTTTAATTATATTATTGAATTTATTAAACTTTCATGTTTTCTAATACTTTTTTCAGTAACATATCTTAAGGGAAACCTCTTGGGAATTTCCTCTTATTTTGAATGAGAGTACCCAAGGTAAACTCTACATTCTTCAGAGAACAAGGCCAGGTCTACAGCTTATGAATAGATCAGATATAGCTCATCAACAATAAACTCACTAAGATAAAGCATGTCACAAAGTGGTAACACTCATGGGGACAATAACTTTCCTCATAACCACTTGAAGTACACATAAGTGACATGTTTCCCAATCCATTATCCATGATAAAACTCTTTTATTATTTTTACATGTTAAAGTTTGTGGAATTAAATGTTTTATGATTTTTAATATCTACTGTTATATTCAAATTTTTAATCACCAAATTGGAAGTTCAATATTAGTTTATTTGGTTTACACAATTCCTTTAAATAATGGTCTTTTCATTTAATCCAAAAAAATATTGATGTTGAGAGTATAAGGATTGTTGTTTGGAGTTCCATCAAATTACATAGAAGTGTACAACCTGATTTTGTGCATGATTGTTACAAGTGTTACAAATGGATGTTTATGCCTAATTTTATAGGTGTTGCTCAATAATATTTTTATGTTTATTTGTGGTTTACGTGTTTCGATTTGATATAGATAAATTACTTTGTGGGGTATTTCAATTGGATGAGGGTCCAGGGATGAAATATTTTTATTTATTTGGGGGCAATAGTTGTAATGTCCCCTTGGGATATCAAAGGGTCTCAAGGACATAACATTAGCTCTCTAAGGCTAATTAGATAAGTTTAGCACAATAGATTGGTCAAACAAATGTTTAATTTTATTTTTTTGTGACTTAATTTCGACAAAATCCCTTTAATTACCAATAAATTAAAATAAATTCAATAACTATTCTAACAAACAATCCAAGTGATGAGAAATTTTATTAACATCATATAAAATAATCAAACCTTCAATAAAATCCATATTAGAGATGATAACCACTTCTAAAGGATATTATTCGTATTCATAGTTAGCTAGTAATTAAGGTGTTAATTACAACATTTAATGACAGTGCGCAAATGACAACACTTATTACAAATACAACTTTTTAACAAATAACCATTGATTATCAATCCAAATGGATTAATAACATCTAGTTACATGTAAATAAGGCATGATTACCAAAATTACAATAATTAATCATGATAATTACGAAAGAGAGTCCACAAGACTAGGTAACTAGTTTTCCAATATAAGAAGCCAGTCTTGCACAAATCAACTTGTAACCATGCCACTAAACCCAAAATAAATCTTATATACATTAACAACATATTTAATCATGCACCTACACCCAATTAAAGGTTTATTTGCAGATCATTCCAATTGCACATAAGGTTATTTTTTTCCATCAATTCCAATGAAACTAGTTAACATTCACCACATGGAATTGAGTCTAAATAACTAAACCAAAATGCAATGCATCCATAAGTAAATTATCACACATGAATAAGCCACCTACAACACAATAACATGTTAGAAACATAGAACATGGCTGTAGCATTCCATTTTTATGAAAATAGATATTTCAACCCCCAACTAGCTATCAATTCTCACCACAATGTACCTAGTTTCCAATTTAACTTTCGAAATTCGAAATAAAAATAAATACATGACTATTTGATCGCATGGAAAACGTAGTAGGGGTCACCTATAGTCATATGGACGTAGCTTTCCTCCCATATTAATCCATAAATTTTCCAAATACTATCAAGAATATTTTCCCTCATATTCTTACACACATTTCAAGTATATTTATTAGACAAAAGAATAAAAGAACACTTAGGCATTTTTACAAACACTTCATGTTCCAAGTCTTCAAACTGGGTAAAACAATCCAATCGAAGAACTAGTTTTCAAATAAAGGTAAAAGCATCAAAATACACATTATATAATGAACATGGATAGAAATATCAGTTATGTAGCAAAGGTGCGAAAGAATCATATCCTCAAAAAAATTGTGCATAAAATCTAAAAACTAGTTTCAAATTCCTTCACAAAATTTATGTGCATTAATAGATTGAATTCCATGAGAAATTTCTTCCACAAATAACTCATACATTTCATCAAAATTTTCATGTGCATCCATAAATAAATTAGATCAGAACCAAATTAAATAAACATGAAAGAACTTATCTTTACCAAATACGCAACCAGAATCGACCGTGCCATGTTCCACCCAGTCGTAGACACAATGCAAGCCAAAAATCACTTTGAAATGGTCACCCCCGATCTAGAACCTTGATGCCTCAAGAAATGGTGTACTCAACCAAAAATTCTCTCAAGAAGTTAGTCCAACCACAACCAAATGGAAAGTATGACATATATTTTCACTCCAGGGAAATACCAGTGGCTCTAGGATAACAGTCCAACCACAACCCAATGGAAAGTAGCACTTCCAATCCAGAGAAATTCTAGTGGTTCCATGACAAATACCACTATCTCTAACTCAAATTGGGAATAGGAACAATGATGATCTCATACCAAGAGCAACAAATCAAACCGCAAGTTCCAAACACAAGAACAAGAGCAAAGTCATGAACCAACACACAAGAGTGACTTCCAAAAAAGAAAATCAAATTCCTTCTTGAGCAATTCAAATTGGGAGAGAGGGACACAAGCATGAGATTTACATTTCAAAAATATAAAATAGGAGTTACACATCAAGTGGCTACACCAAGAGGCACACTAATCCATCTCATGAGGGCGCACTAGGTGAGAGAGGGACTCCAATCCTCAAATAAAAAATAATCTCAAGGTAAATAAAACAAATGAGTAACATAACACATGAGGGTACATAACCATTAGGGTCCATCAAATACACAAGAAGAGTGTACAACATCAACATAGGTTCAAAAAACATAGGTAAACACTTTTCCACAACCCCTTGCTTGTAACATCATGGTTCCTCATACTCTCTTTCGTGGCATCGATCATCTAGTTGTTTTTTATTTTATTGATTATTTTATAAGTTCAACATAATAATAATGTGCAAACCATAGTACAGTCACCTTGTTCCACTATTTTCAACATAGCAACAATAATAATATGTACAAGGGTAAACCAGAGGGTATTATAACAACAATGCAAACGTAGTATTAATCAATCACCTATATGTTCAAATAATGAAACAATTGTTCATATTTATAAGAGACATATGGAACATGCTTTAGAAAATATGGACACAAAAACAAAAAATCCAACATATTATTTATAGATGAAGGTTGATACAATTATAACGGGAAAAAGGTTGAAAAGTGCTTCTAACAACTATCAAGTCCAACATTTTATGATTCTTTTGGAAAAGAAACTTTAATTGAAATTTTTGTGTGTGTTATTATCTGAAGTACTCATTTGAATGTGAAACATTTACAAAAAATATTTAAATCCATTGTCCTTATCCTTGATTATGGTAATGACTTTTAGTTGTAAATTGAATGTAAATATTTATTTCCAATCAATTGTTATTGTTATTGTTGGGTATATGTTATATTATTTACATGTGTGTGGAGGGGAGGTGCACCTGTTAGCGATGTGTTTGACGATCTTTGTCGACACCTTCACGGAAACATGCCCGGAGGCCTGTTTTCGTTTGGAAATGGTCATTGGCCATTTTTGACGCAATTGCAAGCGAGCCAATTTTTTTTGGTTGCTTTTGGGAATCATCTAAAAATATGTAATTTAATCCCACTTAAGGGATTGGGGTCTATTTTCTAATTTGGGTTAACAGATTAGGGTATTGGAGGCTATGGAATACCTATATTTTGTGAGTTATTCATAATGATAATGAGAAATATGAGGTGTGTCTCCAAGGTTTGTTGGTTTTCTCAGTTAATGGTTTCCAGGGTAAATCTCCGTGTTTATGTGTGAATGCTATGGTGTAATCTCTATTTTTCTTAAAAAAATCTGTATGATTTGCTTCTCTACACAAGAATTTAAAACTTACATGTGGTATCAGAGCTCGATTATTAGTATAAGGGGGACGCCTTTGTTGTTGAGGGTTCGACGCGGTTGATAGATATTAGGTCTATGATAAACCTAGGTTCAGTGGGAGCTTTGCAGTGTTGATTTATGCATAGAAAGAGAATGGCAAGCAATTTGAGAATTGAGATCGAGAAATTTAATGGCCAAAATTTTGAGCTATGGAAGCTCAAAATGGAGGATCTTCTTGTAGATTGGGAACAATGGATTACTGTGGATCTAGGTACTAAACCCACTGCGACGTCACAAAATTATTGATATAAATTAGAAAGAAGGGCAAGGAGTACAATACAATTGTGCTTATCAGACTCCGTGTTGTTGAACGTATCTGGTTAAGATAGTGCAGTAAAGCTTTGGGGAAAACTAGGGAGTTTCTATCAATCAAAATACCTTATGAACAAGTTGTTTATGCAAAAGAAACGGTTTCACCTCAAAATGGATGAGAATGACATTGTAACAGAGCATATGAATTCCTATAATAATTTGATAAGCCAGATAACCTCTGTTGGTATTAAAATGGTTGGAGAAGATAAATGTATTACATTATTGTGTTCTTTTCCAGATTCCTGGGACAACATAATTATTGCAATAGGTAGTGCTAGCTAGCGACCTTAAAATTTGATGAAATAGTATCATTCCTACTATCAGAAGAGATGAGGCAAAAAACCATGGATAATCATAGCATGGATGCCTTGTTTGTGAGAGATCGCCCCCAAGAGACAAACAAAAATAAAGGATCTGGGGGGGATCTAAATACAAGGGTAGATCTAAATCCGTAGGAAAAGGAACAAGTAAGTGCTAGAAATGCGGTGAATATCGGCACTATAAAAAGGATTATAGATCTAAGAATGTTGAGAAAGAAAAAGGATATGAGGATACCCCTTCTACAGAGGCGAAGACCTCCTCAGAAGAAGGAGGGGATGTGTACCTATCTTCCACGAGTAATCATTCAGAACGTTATATATGGTTGATTGACTCAAGTGCGCCATGTCATATGGCCCCTCATAAGGAGTGGTTAAAAGTACAATGGAGGAGATGTGTACTTGGGCGATGATTCACTAGACAATATCAATGGATGTGGTAGAGTCAAACTAAAAATGAAGGATGGAAGGATTATAACTCTACCTAGAGTGATACACATTCCAAATCTAGCAAGAAGCTTAATATATGTTGGAAAGATGGATGTTGCAGGTGTAAAGATTGTGCGTGGAGATGGTGGTTGCAAAATGGTTCGAGGTTCAATGGTATTGATGAGGGGAATTCAGTATGGAACTTTGTACAAACTATTGGGAAGCACCATCATTGATGAATGTACTAGTTCTGTTGTGCTTGAGGAACGAGGTAAAGATGATAGAACCTTGACTGCATCAGGAGGAAAGACAATGTTATGGCATCAAATATTGGGGCATATCAGAGAAAAGGGCCTTCAAGCATTACAAGGTAAAGGTATGGTTGAATGTATGACTGATTTCACTCTAGATATTGATTTATGTGAACATTGCATATATGGAAAACAAAATCAAGTAAGATTTGCATCTAGTTCTACAAGAGCAAAGGGATTTCTAGAATTAATACATAGAGATGTGTTTGGACTTGTTCCTATTCGATCAATAGGAAAATTTGTGTATTATGTTTCATTTATAGATGATTTTTCAAGGAACACATGGATCTATTTCCTTTGAAATAAATCTGAAGTATTTTCTAAGTTTAAAGAATTTAAGGCTCTTGTAGAGAATCAATCAGAAAAGAAAATGAGGGTGTTGAGGACATATAATGGTGGAGTGTTATGTGGGAATGAATTCGAGGACTTCTATAAGAAGTACAGTATATCAAGGAAAAAGAATACCCTATACACAACTCAACATAATGGAGTTGTTGAGAGGATGAATATAATGTTGATGGAAAAGACAAGGAGCATGCTAAGCAGTTCTGGGATAGGACAATAATTTTGGGAAGAAGTAGTGGAGACAACATGTTACTTGGTAAATTAGTCACCCACATCAACATTGATTGATAAAAATCCACAAGAGGTATGGAATGGTAAGAAACCCTCTATTAAGCATTTGAAAGTTTTTGGCTGTGATGCTTATGTACATGTTCCAAAGGAGAAAAGGGTCAAGTTTGATAACAAAGCTGATAAGTGTATCTTTATTGGCTATAAAGATGGTATGAAAGCTTAGAATATTTGGAATCATGTAACTAAGAAGATTGTTTATAGAAGAGATGTTGTGTTTAGAGAGGTCAAAGAAGTCCCCATATAGGGAGTGACTCCAATGGAAAAGGAACAAGATAAAATAGAGTTTGAGTTAGAAGGTGAAGAATCTGACTCAACAGAAGAAGTTGAATAAGAAGAAGAAGAACCTTATACCCTAGTTTTGAGGAGATCATCTCGAGAAAGAAGGAAACCAGGAAGGTATTCTCCTCCTGATTTTCACTCTCATTTTGCTTTGTCTATTACTGATGATGATCCTATAAATGTGAAGGAAATTTTTGATTCAGAGGATAGTGATCTCTGGAAGAAGGCCATGGTTGAATAAATGGATGCCCTGGACAAAAATGAAGCTTGGGATCTAGGATAGTTACCAGCTAGAAGAAAACCTGTTGGGAGAAAATGGTTGTTTAAAAAGAAGTTGAATGCATAAGGTAAAGTGGAGAAGTACAAATATTGCTTGGTAGCAAAAGGGATATTCTCAGTTAGAGGGAATTAATTTTGGTGAAATATTTTCTCCAGTTGCAAAATTAACTTCTATTAGATTTATTCTTTCTATTGTTGCTGCTTTTGATCTTGAAGTACAACAGATGGATGTGAAGACAACGTTCTTACATGGGGATTTGGAAGAATAAATCCACATGAAACAACCATAAGGCTTCACAGCAAAGGGAAAGAAAGAGATCATGGTATGTAAACTAAATAAGTCCCTTGATGGTCTAAAGCAATATCCAAGGATGTAATACCAAAAGTTTGACACATACGTACTTGGATTGGGTTTGTGAGAAGCAAATTTGATCATTGTGTATACTCCAAATAGGTTGGTGATCACTTCAATAACAAAGTACTATATGTTGATGACATGTTGATGATTGGAAATAACAAAGATGTTATAAAGGAGGTGAAGTCTTAGTTGTCCTACAAATTTGATATGAAAGATCTTGGTGTCGCAAACTTCATTTTGAGAATGGAGATTAGAAGAGATCGTGCAAACAAGATGATCTGTTGAAATCAAAGTAAATATGTTGAGAGGATACTACAAAGATTTAACATGCAAGAAAGTAAGTCGGTCAAGGTTCCTATTCTTGTAGTTGTAAAGTTATATGTAGAGCAGTGTCCCAAGACATAGGAAGAAGAAGACATGTCACAAGTTCCATATGCTAGTGCAGTTGGTAGTTTAATGTATACAATGGTATGTACCAGACCAGACATTGCTCATGTAGTGGGATTTTTGAGAAGATATATGTCAAAACTAGGAAAGGAGCATTGGAAAACTGTAAAGAGGGTCTTTAGATATTTGTGTGGCACCACAAATTATACAATCTGCTACCAAGGAATACCTGAACCAGACAGAGTAATAAATGTACATGGATTTGTTGATGTAGACTGGGATGGAGATCTTGATTACAGAAGATTTACAAGTTGGTATGGGTTTAACCTATTTGGAGGACCTATCTATTGGATGAGCAAGAGACAAGCTATAGTTTCACTCTCAACTAGAGAAGCTGAATACACGACAACCACTCATGTAAGAAAATGATTTGTATGGTTGCAAATATTGTGTTCAGGTATTGGGTTTGTATAGAGAGCTATAAAGTTAGATTGTGATAGCCAAAGTGCAATATTCATGGCAAAGAACCCTGCTTATAATGATAAGACAAAGCATATTGATGTGAAATATCACTTTGTGAGAGATATGGTTCAAGACAAGAAGGTGTTGTTGGAAAAGGTGGCCACCTTGAAAAATGTTGTAGACTCATTAATAATGTTTGTCAGTACAAAGAAGTTCTCTTGGTGTAGAGAATCTATGGGCATTGATGCCCTGAACCTATCATTTTATGAATACATGACTCATTGTTATGCAAATAAAATAAAAAGTGGGAGAATGTTGGGTATATGTTATATTCTTTGCATGTGCATGTGGAGGGGAGGTGCGACTGTCAGTGCTGCATCTATCGATCCCTTTCGACACCATAGGTTGTTTTCAATAAAAAAAATTTGGTTGTTTTGTCTATTTTTGAGAATTTTCTAAAAATATGTAATTTAATACCGGTTAAGGGATAGGGTTCTATTTTATAATTTGGGTTAACATATTGGGGTATTGGAGGTTACATAATACCTATATTTTATTGTGAGTTATTCATAATGATAATGAGAAAATAGGAGGTGTGTCTCCAAGGTTTGTTGGTTTTCCCGGTTTAGGGTTTCTAGGGTAAATATCTGTGTTTATGTGTGAATGTTGTGGTGTAATCTCTATTTTGCTTAAAAGAATATGTATCCTTTGCTAAACTGCACAGGTTTAAAACTTACAATTATCAACTATTGTGATGTTAATTTATACATTATTTATGTGTGACATTACTTTATTGGAAAATTGTTTATTTATTAGTTTGTATGATATGAGAATCTTAGTTTTTTCCTATTGAATAATATGGATGGTATGCAAATTCAATTAAATATATATTTTTTATCATATATGTTGGAATTATTATTTACTACGAGGGTGGGGGGGGGGGGGAATCAAAATATTGAGCATATTATTATAATTTTACCACTTGTCAAAATTTGCACTTCAAGGCTTTTCTACATAAATAACAATGGAAAAAGTTGCACACAAAATATGTAATATATATAAAAGACAACAATATTCAATTATAAGCACCGAATCACTAAGAAGCCAACCTAATATGCAAGTAGCAACCTGCTAATTATAGGCATCGACTTGTAAAGACTTCTATTTGCACAAGCGTCGACTTGCTGAAATTGAGGAACCAACCTGAACAAACATATGTCCCTTTAGCCTAATATACAACTTGTAGTATTCAGGCACCAACCTGTTTAAAACTAAGATCTTCATTTCTTCAGCTGCAACTAAATGGAATCATCGATTCCCAATTATATTTACCAGTACCAAATGGAATGAGGTTTCAACCCCCTGATTGTTTTACGAACTCGAACTAGAAGGAATCTATTAATCCCTGGTTTGATTTCGAACTCCAACTAGAAGGAAGATATGAATCCCTTATTTTTTTACCAGCACCAACTGGAAGGAAGATGCAACTCCCTGTTTGTAAGTTTACCTACACGAACTAGAAGGAAGTTTTGAATCCCTTTCGTTTCTCTTTATTGCCTCCCTGATATGAATGTTTTTGTATCAAATGAAAACTAGAATCAATAATTAACTTTTCTATGTCTTATCTTTCGGTATTCGTGTTTTAATAGTCTACGATCTATGACAACGTTTTATTTACAATTTCTGCAATTTACAATATCTAAATATCTATGATTCTGCAACACTCTGTCACTTCAACGATTGTGCAATCTAGGTCATTCACATAATAAAACTTTCGTACATCCAGATTCTGAGTATCCTTCTAATTTGCGCTCTTCTTGTAGATCATATTCTGTTGATCTACGTAACTTGTCTCTAGGGTATAAACATATTTTACGATCAATAAGCCATTGATACCCCAAGAATTCAAAGTTTTCTAAAACATATTATCTTCAATTCTTCACTCCACAAGTTTACTTCAATGCTTCAATTTCTTGCTTATTTATACTTTTGCTAGCTCAAGAGATGTGTCCACAAGGGGAAATTCCTTTTACCTGATTATGCCCCAACTTGCTTACTTCTTGAACAAGTTAACCACTATATTAGTTCTACATCGACGTGTGTCCTTTGGTAATTCGTCTTTGTGGGGTTTTGCGCACTAACACCCATTAACTTGGTGGTATTTGTACACATATGTATGATGCCTTGGTGGGATTTGCGCAATCTAATCTTCCACATTTCTTCTGTGCATATTTCTTCAATCTGACATAAGTCTTATATACGAGTCTTCATATTCTTTGCATACTTAGACTTGTTATTTCAAATACATATTTGCGCATACACACATATTTATTTTGTTTTAGGAATAGGACACAAGTAACTGCATCAAATACATTGTGAATTACTACAACATTTGCCATTACTTTGTTTATGCCATCTGGATTTGTGGAATGATACAACTTTGACATCAATGACAATATTAATGTTCAAAAATATCCCCCTTTTTCATTAATGTCAACAAACATCCCCCTAGAAATCAGCTATATTCTAATAATCTACTCCCCCTAACATTTAGATTATCCTCCCCCTTTGACATCAATGGCAATGGGGTGTACAGAGTTTTCTCCATATTTTGTATCATGGAGCAACATTTTTGGCTGGTTGTATTGTTTCTGCAAATTTTTGTAGGGTTGCTTTTGCAGTTGCGACTTTTTATTTCATTTCTCCTTCTTTGGCCAAAATTTTTGGTTCCACCTGTTTGTTGGGAAATGATGTCAGTTTTTCTAAGCATTCCTTCTCTTCTTCCTTGATTTATCGTTGTAATTATGGAAATGGTTCCATTATTTGAGCAACTTCTTCTTACAAGGGTTCAAGCTTGTTTGCTATATTTAGTTTTTTCTCCCCGATCTTACTTATTTATTGGTGTTGTTTTATGAATTCCTTCATTTTGTTCATTTTTTCAATGGCTGGAAAATTGGCCAAGCCATCCCGCAGTTTTTGTTTAGTATTCTTGTACAACTTGTAGCTTTTTATCCATTTACTTCAATTTCTCGTCAGCAATCATATTTCCCCATAACTGAGCACTTTCTTCATGCATCTCAACACATTTTCAGTTCTAGGTTCCTAATATTTTCTATTACTATATTGATATTTTATAATTTATTTTCGTGCTTTGCCTTAATTTATGTAGGTGCCCCTGGCTCTTGCCTTGTTGAAATCTCTTTAGTTTTAGGCTATAGTCCTTAAATGACTTCTCCTAACTTTACCACTTTCCTTTTTGGATAAGTGTCTTCATCAAATGGAGCCTTTGGAAGTACATTTTACACTTCTTCCACTGCTTTTTGCAGCTTTAGGGCTTGTTGTTGCATTTTCTCAACTTCCTGCTTCAGTTCATCACTTCATGTGATCGCTGATTCTACTTTCTTTTTTAAGCTTGGATGACTCTTGTGCATTCTTTTCTCTTTCTATCTTTAGCCTAGAACATTCTTATTTTAGAGATTCCCTCTGATTCTGTATTTTGTATCATTCAGCTGTGATGGTTTCATGTCTCCATTTGATTTCTTACGCAATGGATGTGTGTAATACATGCAACTCATTTAAATATAATTGTTGCATAATTATTTCTACATGACTTACCGCTATAACGTATTGCATACTCCTCATGGTCTTTGTTTCATTTTTGTAGGTTTGGGGACAAGCGTGAGTGCTCTGCAATGTGGGCAGAGACTTGGTCGACTACGCAAATTTCTGGGTAAGACCATGTAGAAAGGGCCTTTACCCAATGCTTGGTCATTTACATTGTTGCAGGGTTTCTTTGTTGCGAAGTTGTAACCAACCTCCCTATTGGGATTCACTTGGGTTTGGGGAAAAAGATGATAGTAACTATTTAGTTATTATCATGTAGGTTTGGTTTGGGGGTTCTCAGCCCATTCAAGCATTTTTTTCCAAGACACAACTGTGTAAATGCTTATGGCTTTGTAATGGATGAATGTGATCGTATTTGGTTTAATTGATTCAACTTTGTGTATTTGTTTTTCTATGAGCACAACATTTTTTGTTATAGTGGATGAAATTATACTTTTATCACTACCATTGCTTTGCAATGGCACTACGATACTACCATTTTGATATTTGTGGGTTGACTATGGAAGAATCGTTGGGTGTTAATCCTTGATGCGATTTATGTAAATGGTTCATCGTTTTAAATGGGTGTTACTTTGTCGAATTAATTATTTGGTTTTAGTTTAGGTATATTACCTCAGTTAATTAATGACAAAGGCAGAGCCCTTGCTTCGTATTTGATTTGGTTTTCATGGTAGAATTCCCTGCCTGTGTTTTAAGAAATCGTTGTAATGTTTAATTACTTGAACTTTGTTGGTTGCCGAGGGCAACCTTATCTCTATTTATATGTTTGATGTAATGCTTTGGTTGTTTAAAGGCGACAATAATGGCGTGGCCCAAGATTTTCCTAAATAGCGCGACATGTGTGCCTGCAGGGTTTATATTTTAATTCTTATGTGTACATGCTTATGGTACTCTATTTAATGCATTCGATAGTGGCTGTATTGTTTTTATGAATGTTTATTTGTATAATATGTTATCGCTCCCAGCCAGGGCTTCATGCGATTCGATATTGGGTTTCGATCATTGGCTGGGGTATGATGTTTATTAAATGTTGATATTACTGTTAATATCATATTTGTTAATGTTGATAAGCCGAAGCTTATGGGTTTCAACCTTAGGTCGCGATAGTTAATGGATTGTGTTATTGTTTATTATTTAATATAATATTTGTTAACACTCTGGCTGGAGCATATGAGATTTGATTTGGGAATTCGATATTTGATTTATGGTTATGTTTGTATTATAATTTATTTTATTATTGCGTATATAGTTCAGGAAAATCGTAGTGTCAACCAGCCAATCCTTAACAGGATTTGATGCTGGGCAAATGTAAAATGTTTAGGTTCTTGACTATGTATAAATTTTGGATTTAAGAATGTAAACATTATTCCTCTCAAATTGTGGATAGGCTCTCGGCCTTTGTATGAGGAATTATGATAATTATGTTTGGTAATTTTAATTGTTATTTATGGTAATGTAGATAGATTATATGTAAAGGTATTCTTTGTTGCTGGCAAATGTATTATGCCATCGTTTGCATTTTAGCTTTTGTGTTTGAGTTGTTTAAGGGATTCGATCCTTGGTTTATTTATATGAATATGTTTAATGTTTCACTACTTCGTATGGCTCAAACGTCCCACGAAATTTTGCCACGAATAAGTTAAAATCGATTTTTCGTGGAAAAACAATTTAATTTTTTGGAAAATTTTGAAAATGCCCCCGACAATCGTCGCTATAATGATGACAGTTAGTTGCTATAGTGACGAAAGGTCCATAACGTCACTATAGCGATGAATGTCGAAAAGAAAACTTGTTTTTCTTTTTCTTTTTTAACAGTCATTGACTTTTTGTTTTTTTTGAAATTTGATCGTTGTGCATTTTTTGTTGGAACCACGACCCTCATTGATCTATAAATACATGTTATTAAGTCATATTTTCACAATCATTTGCTAGAGTTGCAGGGATCTCTTTATTGGTTTTTCGTTCTGTGATTTCAAAAGTCCGGTACTAGTTTGACACATCGAATTTTTGATCTCATTCATTTTCTAGGTTAGTTTGACTCCAATGCACTAGTATTTTTTTTGGTTGTGCCCTTTATGTTCCAACTAGGGCTTCAATGCAATGGAGCAAATGTTTATATATTTTGGGATTTTTTTGTCAAAATGTAATTGTATAAATTGTCATTTGTGTTAAAATGTAAATTTTTTAGTTTTCATGTATGTTAAAATGTAATTTTTTAAATGGTGGTTTGTGTTAAAATGTTAACAACATGACCATCATCATAGATTTAAAGTACACAATCTAATTAGATTTAACTAGCCCCCTGAATATATATAACCAATGAGACCACAATGGTGTATCCTTTCAAACTTTGATAGTCATTTGACAATATCGACATTATCATCTATATCCATAATCCCATTTGACAATCCTTTCAATTTTTAAGGGTCTACATCTATATTCATAATCTCATTTTACAATATCATGTCAATGTGTTGAAACCTTTTAATCTCTAGTACAATGAACATGAACAATATTACCGACCCCTCAATTTCTTCTACATTAGATCCATTGGCACCATAATGTATACTTTCTTGCAATTAATAATTATAAACCAACGTAGGGAACCAATTAACCACTCATTATCTTATGGGTATTACCACTTGTCAAAATGATGTAACAACTCCTTTCACAAATACACTTAACCCAACATACTAACCCGCTTGGAAATTTACATATCAATTCATTACTTTATAAGGAAACACCATATCTATATTTAATAAACTAACACATGCATTGAAGTAATATGTAAACCCCTAATTTGTGACCTCATTAACACAATTCCTTATCCCCATTTTTAAGGAAATATAACTCATGTTATGTAGAGTGAAAAGCCATTACCCACCATATGCCAATACCTATTGGAACAACATGTAGTAATCGAAGGGAGTTATAACTTAGGTAATCCTCTACAAATGATTAGGTAATCCTCTAATAACCTCCTTTAATATATATATACTCTATTCAATTTAGTACATTATATATTGATTAATGAGTTTTTTTTTCTTATAGGCTATCAGAATGTAAAATAAATATACCTGGGAAGAAAACAATAGGAGGTATGTTGAGATTAAGGCAACATTGAAGGCGAAGGGTGATGGAAAATGTTATTGCCATTGCAATGATTGCAGAGGTTTGCAAACTAGAATAATTTTAAGAACATCAGCTGAAAAACATTGTAAGGAGAAGGGGCATGCTGAAGGGGGGTATGAATATCATCACTTGGTAAGACGTTATTCATTACATAATGTACTTCTTGTAATAGTACTAATAATGTATTCACAATTTTTTTATCATTTTAAATATATGCGTTGTATATTATACACTAATGTTATTGCATTGTTTGTAAATATAAAGACAATGCCCCCAAGATGTCGACCGCTGGAGAGCTATATGCCACATTATAGTAGAAATACTACTTTACAAGACGATGAGCATGAAGATCATGCTATTGAAGATCGAGTTCTTAATGATCCCATGGACGAAGATGACATTATTGATACTAATGGTGAAGATGAGATAAATATATCTCTCCAAGACACATTTGGTCCATTGGATGAGGACACCCTCCATGATATTCATGATGTTCATCTTCTCTAGAATTCCCAAGAACCTCTTTATGAAGGCTCAACAACCAATATTCTATGTACTATATTGTTGTTGGTGAACTTAAAGGTTTTGAATGGTTTATTAAACACTTGTTTCACACAGCTCCTAAGTTATGTAAAGTTGATTATTTCCTCTATTTTTAGTGTTAATTAATTCATAAATTAGGGATATGAAATATTTATGACGTATGTTGTTTACATTTCACTTTTTGTCAATGTTGCAGATTGTTGGGTGAATTTCTATTACCACCATCAAATAATTTACCACGCACAAGTAGAGAGGTATTCTTGATTATGAAAGAAATTGGAGTGGAGTATTAATCTATTGATGCATGTCCTAATGATCATATTATATATTATGGATAGTATGCATCAGAAAACAAATTCCCATAATGTGAAATTAGTAGATATCGAACTGATCAAGTGATAAAAGAGGTCCCTCACAAAGTTCTTCGTTATATTCCCATAATTCCACATTTCCAATGACTATTCAAGTGCCAAAGTATAGCACAATTTATGGATTGCCATGTAAAGAACATAAGTGAAGATGGTGTTCTTCGAATGCCTGCAGATGGTTCTGCATTGAAGAACATCGAAGAAAAATGGCCAATTTTTAAAGATGAACCTCGTATTGTTATACTTTCATTGGAAGCTGATGGTTTCAATCCATTTGGTGAGCTTCGTTCTACTTACTCAGCATGGCATGTTTTCATCATAAACAATAACCTACCTCCTTGGATGATGATTAAGAGAGAGCACACAATGTTGACAATGATTATTCCAGGTATTTTTTGGAAAGTAATTATATTATTTCATAAAGTTATTTGTTTAATTACTGCATGAGAACACCTTTTATATATTTGGATGGATAACTAAATAGAAATATTGTATGTTTATTAATCAATTAGGTAAGTACCAAGTTAAAGATATGAATGTATATAATGAGCCTCTTATCAATGAGCTATTGAATTTATGGGTTGGAATCACTATGTATGACATCTCTAGACCAATAGGGAAGAAACAATTTCAGTTCCATGGAATACTTGCATGGACAATTCATGACGCTCCCGGGTGAACACATTTTTGTGGTATATATCTTTATGTTGCACGTTGTTAAAATTATATGTTTTTAAGGTAAAAAACATGCATTTTTTTAAAAATTAATAATCTTTTGATGCTATAACATTAATACATATATCTCGCAGGTCTTCAAACAAAGGGAAAATTTGCATGTCCAGTATGTGGTCCTATGATAAAATCTTATCGTTCAAGAAGTTTAGCAAAGGAGGTGTTCTATGAGTACAGACACTTCCTCCCTAAGAACCATAGGTACCAAACTATCGAAAAAACAAAATTCAATGGTAAAGAAGAGAATGCAAAGAAACCATGAAGAATGACACCTCACCTATGGAAGTTGGAATATAACAGAAATCATCGAGGTATGCAAATTGTATTTGCAACATACAATATGTTCACGTAATATTATGATTTTTATATTTTTACTGATTTTTCTCTACCATGGGTGTCATGAAGTATTGTTAATATGTTTTCGTTTATGTTTAATGAATGTATTTAAGGCATGAATGGGCTTCCACAAGGAATGAAGAGTTATTCCATACAATTTAGTAGGTTTCCTTACTACGAGCACCTACAAATACCTCATTTGTTTGATACAATGCATATTGGGAAGAATGTAACAAAAATGATATGGAGGACATTAGATCAAAGGTATGACAAAGATAAAATTGGAAATATTTGTAGTGACATTGCAGAAGCCAATCACGCATTGCAAAGTGTAATTATTTCCAATGCCGAAAATGGGAACCGAAATATTAGTCTTCCACGGTTATTGACGGAGCAACAAAGCAATGCTATAAAAGAGGTCATTTAGAAAATAAGGTTTTCGATAGGGTTTTCTTCGAACATAAAAAATATATTAACCAAGAAAGATGATTTTGGAGGTGTTAAAAATCATGACTGGCATATATTCATTAAGGTAATTATTTACGTATATAATTTCCATTAAGTAAATCTTTTTAGTAAGTGTTCTCTCCTATTTGGAAACATTAGATAATGATTTGATTTTTGCTATAGTACGTTCTACCTCTGGCTTTCCCAGATAGCTTTGATGAAAACATAAAACAATTTATATATGATCATGGTAAATACATGAGGAAAGTAACAATTTTATATGCATGAAAAATGTTTTGTATTTTGGTTTCATTGCTTATTGACATATTGTGGTTTACATCTTGGAACTTTATTATATATGCCTTAATTTGGTTGATCATTGTTATTTTCTTTCATCTTTTGTAGGTGGCTTTTATCTAAAGAAATCCATAAAGAATATATTAGTTATTGGGAGAGATAAATTCCTTGTCTAATGTGTGAAATGCATAAGTATTTACCTCCAGCATTTTCAATGCACAAGAACACTATCTCATACACCAAGTTGAGGATATTGAATTGTGTGGATCTATAAACTCAAGGTCAATGTGGATGGTGGAAAGGTATTTGAAGTCATTGAAGGATTTTGTTAGACAAAGAGCACGTCCTAAGGGTTATATGGTGTAGGGATATATGCTATATCAATCCACAGTGTACATTAGTCAATATATTCCAAATTTAGCAAAAAATATGAATCTCCCTCGCTTTTGGCATGTTGACTCCATCAACAAATTTGAAGGGGACGTCCTGTTGGGGAAAGGTAGAAAGAGGAAAGTGAAAGTTAAGTGAATGGTGTACATTTTATTTATTATACAATTAATTTTTCAATTTATGTAATTTTTATTATTCCATTAGTATTTTGAGGTAAATTTAATTGCCTTTAATGATAGCTAATTTACAATTCTTAATTGTTATTTTTTCATATAGTTGGTCCCGTGTGGGATGGAATATATTTATAAGATGCAAACAATATTTATTGGATGGAGGAATGTATTGAATGATGTACAAAATACTATGGTACCTTATCATGGTAAGGGGTTAGTAAAATTATTAAAATAGTGCATTGTCATCAAGAAGAATATATCAAAGAAATTGCGCAAAGGGAAATTGATTTAGCATGCGGTTTAAAAGATAAAAAGGAAAGTATATTACCCTCCTCATTTTTTTCATTGTTTCACATTGTATCAAAATATTTCTCTCGCTTATGTCTTCTTATATATTTGTTTACTGAGTCGGGCATGATGCAACCGATACATCACAATGCTATGTGGTGCATTGGTTGTAAATTTCACATCAAAAAGTTGGATGACAAGAGGAAAAAATTTGATTGTGGGATAACTGTAGTTTTTCAAGTCACTAATGTTTCCTCTAGAAGTGACAGGCATCCAGAAGTATCTAAAAATAAGTTCTATGGTTATTTGGAAGATATACTTGAGTATGAATTTGATACCTTTAAAATAGTTTTATTTGAGGTCAAATGCTACAGGATATGAACGAATGAATGTGATCCCGAAAGAATTTTTATTAAGCATGCCAATGGATTTACCATGGTTAATACAAGGGCACTTGAACTAAGTACAAAGCCTTATGTTCTTCCAAGTCAATGTGAGCAGGTTGTTTACTCAAAGGTTCCAGGTAAAGCAGTTTGGTCATACATTGTTAGAAACAATCCAAGAGGAAGACCGACCAAGTATAATGTACTAGAGGAAGAAGACAATGTTGAAGAAGAAGGTGATGCAGATCAGGAATAGTTGGTCATTGATGTAGATGTGTTAGATGAAGAATTCGATCAAGAAGTTGATAATCACAAATGATGTAGCAGATAATGAAATTGACATTGATGATATTGATGATGAATATCTAACCGAACATGACATTGACCATTATCCTCATATGAGTGTTATTTTCAATGATAGCGATTCTGAACCATATGACAATATAGATGTTGAGTTAGATGAATAAGAATTCGAATGACATTGTAGCATTGTTGGAATCTAGAAGGTATGTGAGAACATATTTATGCATTATGTATTATGTTTACGACTATTTAGTTATGTTTAAACCATCGTTATCATCATCATCTACATCACCATCATCACAATATCTGTCGTCATCATCATCTTCATCATGATCATCATATTCACCACCACCACCACCACCATCCTCATCCTCCTCCTCCTCCTCCTCCTCCTCCTCATCATCATCATCATCATAATCCTCGTCATCATCATCATTGTTATCACAATCTCTGTCATCATCATCATCTTCACCACCACCACCACCAACATCATCATATTCATCATCCTCAACCTCATCATCATCATCTTCGTCATCATCATCATGATAATCCTTTTCATCATCATCATCATCATCATCATCACCCTATTCCTCATCAACATCATCATCTTCATCATCATCATCATCGTTGTCATCACCATCTTCATCATCATCACCACCATCATCATCACCATCATCGTCTTCATCATCGTGGCCACCATCATCATCATCGTCATTGTCATCCTCCTCCTCCTCCTCCTCCTCCTCCTCCTCATCATCCTCATCATCACCATCTTCGTCGTCATCATCATCTTCATCATCCTCCTCCTCATCATCCTCGTCATCATCATCATCATCACCATCATCATCACTGTCATAATCATGATCATGATAATCATGATAATCATCATCATCATCTTCATCATCATCCTCATCCTCATCATTGAGGACGATGATGATCGTAACTGATATCTACTTTATATATTTTGATTCAATATGGCGTTAGAATTAGTGAATTTTATTGGTATGTATAAATTAACTGTTTCTTACTGTTATTTACAATTTCTTGTATGTTGTCATATGCTATAACACGATTTTTTTTACATAGATTTTGTCCGGTTATGGGGAATTGAGAGTGACGTGAGGGGGTAAGGGGCCATAAGAGCTTTCACCTTCACGTGGTTGGCCCTATTCAGTAAAGAATATTAAATTATTCTCGAAACAAAGAATATCTCAGTAAGGCAATGCATAGTTATGATGATGATGACGATGACGATGACGATAACGATGATGATAACGATGATGATGAAGAGGAAGAAGAAGAAGAAGATGACGACGATGATGACGATGATGATGTCAATGATGAGGATGAGGATGAAGAGGATGACGATGACGATGATGACAATGACAAGGATGAAGAATCTGAATGACATTGTAGCAATGTTGGATTATAGGAGGTATGTGATAACATATTGTTGCATTATGTATTATGTTTACATCTATTTAGTTATGTTTAAACCATTGTTATCATCATCATCATCACAATCTCCATCATCATCATCATCATCTTCACCACCACCACCACCACCATCATCTTCGTCATCCTCATCCTCATCCTCATCATATTCATCATCCTCATCCTCATCCTCATCATCTTCATCGTCATCATCATCATCATCATAATCATCATCAACATCCTCATCATCACGACCACCATCATCACGACCACCATCATGACCACCCTCATCACGACCACCATCATCACGTCCACCCTCATCACGGTCACCATACTTCATCATCACAACCACCATCTTTGTCATCGTCATCGTCATCATCATCATAGTCATTGTCATCATCATCATCATCATCATAGTCATCGTCATCGTCGTCATCATCATCATCATCATCATCATCATCTTCATTGTTATCATCAGTATAATCATCAACGTCATTATTAGAATCATCATCATCACCATCCTCATCATCATCATCATCATCATCATCCTCATCATCCTCATCATCTCCATCATCCTCATCCTCCTCCTCCTCATCATCTCCATCATCATCATCGCCGTCATCATCACCATCATCATCATTGCCATCATCCTCCTCCTCATGATTGACATATTCATCCTCATCCTCATCATAATCAACATCATCTTCATCCTCGTCATAGACATATTCATCCTCATCCTCATCATAATCATTGTCATCTTCATCCTCATCATCATCATGGCTAGCATCATCATCATTGACATCATCTCCATGAACATCATCATCATCATCATCATCATCATCTCATCATCTCCATCATCATCGTTGTCATCATCATCATCATCATCATCATCATCATCATCATTGCCATCATCATCACCATCATCGTCATCACCATCATCCTCATCATCATCATTGACATCTTCATCCTCATCTTCATCCTCATCATCATCATCATCATCATCATCATCATCATCATCATCATCATCATCCTCGTCATCATCATCATCATCATCATCGCCATCATCATCATCATCATCATCGACATCATCATCATCATCATCATCATCATCATCATCGCCATCATCATCATCATCATCACCGTCGTCGTCGTCGTCGTTGTCATCATCATCATCATTGACCTGTGATCATCATCATCATCACTATTATCATCATCATCATCGCCATCATCATCATCATCATCATCATCATTGACCTGTGAAAATCATCATTATCATTGTTATCATCATCATTAGCATCATAATCATCATCACCACCATCATCATCATCATCATCATCATCAACATCGTCATCATCATCATCATCATCACCATCATCATCATCATCATCATCATATCATCGTCATCATCATCATCGTCATTGACTTGTGATCATCATCATCAACATTGTTATCATCATCATCATAATCGCCATCATCATGATCATCATTATTGACATCATCATCATCATCATCCTCATCATCATCATCATCCCCATCATCATCACCATCATCCTCCTCCTCATCATCATCCTCATCGTCATCATCATTAGCATCATCATCATCACCACCACCATCATCATCATCATCACCATCATCATCATCACCATCATCATCGTCATCATCGTCATCATCATCATCGTCATCATCATCGACATCATCATCGCCATCATCCTCATTGCCATAATCATCATCCTCATCATCATCATATCATCGTCATCTTCATCATCATTAACCTGTGATCATCATTATCATCATTGCTATCATCATCATTAACATCATCATCATCATCATCACCATCATCATCATCATCATCATCATCATTGACATCATCATCGTCGTCGTCGTCATCGTCATCATCATCATCATCATCATCATCATCACCGCCATCATCCTCCTCCTCCTCCTCATCATCATCGTCATCATCATCATCATCGTGTCCATCATAATCACCATCATCCTCATCATCCTCATCATACTCATCGTCATCATCATTAGCATCTTCATCATCACCACCATCATCCTCATCGTCATCATCATCATCATCGCCATCATCATCATCATCATCATCATCACCATCAACACCACCAACATCAACATCAACATCACCATCATCCTCATCATCATCATCGACATCTTCATCCTCATCCTCATCATAATCATTGTCATCATCATCCTCGTTGTCATCATTGCCATCATCCTCATCATCATCATCGACATCTTCATCCTCATCCTCATCATAATCGACATCGTATCTTCATCCTCCTCCCAGTCAAAAGCATTCGACATGCCATTTTGATTATGAATCCCTTTTTTCTTCTTCTGAGTTTTCTAGAGTGGAGGGCCTCCTAGACAAGAAGTGTATTACCTTCCCTGAATAAAACCTCAGTTTTTAGATATGATGTTGGGAATATTTTTTTAGTCACTTTAGATGGACCTTTGCAAGATTTTTTTAAGAGGCATGCATAGGGATATCGGTTGAAACCTGGTGAAGTTTGTTGGATTTTTTTCTTTCGAGAATAGTGCTAGAAAGGTGGAGTTTGTACTATTTACCAACTTAAATTTGTTTCTACCTATCGTAGCACCTGACAATAAATTTTTAATTATATCCTAGCAGGATCTATAGAAGGAGATCATGAAACTGTCTAGTCTCGATGCATTGTCTAGTTCTATGTCTCTAATTGTTGCCATTATATCTTCTTATGTTATGTCTTTGTTTAGATCTATGGTGTCCTCATTGTTGACAAGTGTTGTAATCAAATGGAGCAGGATCGTCATACTTGTCAAGTGGTCTTCCACACACTCACTGAGAATACTTTTATAGTGTCAACGTGCCTCTTTTTTTATGCCTTTGAAGTTTAAGATTATAATGCCTCATATATCTGTATTTCTTTGACATTATTTCAAATAATTCTAGCCTTATCTTGCTTGTGTAAGAAATAGGTTTTCATGTCTCCTTCCCTAAGCCATAGACTACGTGATTTAAGCCTCCATAACTCCTCCTCCTTACGAAAGGCAAAGTATAACTTTTTGGATATTTTTTTCCTCTTATAGAAGCTATGACATATTTCAGTGTCTTCCATATTATTTTGAACACAATTAAGCTACATTTGGAGATATTTCCTTTCAGTTGTTGGATCCTAATATTAGTCGTTTGCCCAAGATTTTAGGGTAGTATTGACTTTGTAAGGATTGGATTCCCAGAAAAAATTGGGGGAACCATCTATTCTCTCCTTCCAAGTTTTATAGATTATTGTTTTGGCTTATGCTTTATGCATCCATATGGGTATTGAACCTAAAGGGGAGTAGGACATAATTATTTTTATCATTCATTGAAAAGGAGATAGGTAGATGATTAGAATATGTGAAAGGGATTATTTATGAACATATATCTAGGTCTTCTTCAAGATAATTTTCATGTATTAGAAAATGATTTAGCATTGTTGTTGTATGGTCACCGTCCTTTCTTTTATTGGACCATGTATATCTTCATTTCTTTGGTTTTATGTCAAATAAGGCACAATCATCAATAATATCCTCCACAAACTCCTAGGAGGCCTCTCGAACTAGATTTCCACCCCTCTTTTCTTCTTTTGAAAAAACTATGTTCGAATATTTTGCTAGGATAGGAGCATATATATTTCCCTTTTTTTTCTTTTATGACATAGGAGCATATATATTTAGAATTTTATAATGTTTACGAGTGGTCTTAAAATCTGATATAGGGTTTCAAATTTATGGTGAAATATTAAATATGGTGAAATAAGTTTATGGTGAAATGTGAAATATGGTGAAATAAGTTTATGGTGAAATGTGAAATATGGTGAAATAAGTTTATGGTGAAATGTGAAATATGGTGAAATAAGATTTTATTTATGGTGAAATATGAAATTATATGAATAAGCCTCTCGAGGAACTTGTTGAGAAGACAATCGTGGAATTGTATCTGCCGACAGATTTCGTCTGAACCAGAGGAGGAGTTCGAGATCACACGCCAAAAGAGGCCACACACCAGAATAGGAGGAGATCCACATACGACTAAAGGAGAGAGAGAGACCTTATGCTTGTTCACTTAGAGGAGACCCACATACTTCTACGCCCAGTTCTGCGCCCAGAGGAGATCGAGACCACCGGAAAGGAGACCGAGATTGTTGGAGCAGAGTCCTGCAGCTACAGGAAAAGCTGCCATTTTGGCGGATAGACAGTTTGGCGAAGACGAAGAGATAAGGTGAAGCTATGACGCCGTAGCATGTTTCTAGCTGCAGAGCAGAGCCATAAACCGTGACTGTTGGAACAGAGAAGTCAAGGAAGACGACAGTACCTGAGCGGCTGAGAAGAGAGAGCTCAACCACTGCATTGAAGGCAGCGACGAAGACAGGAGGGCTCAGCTACCCTCATAAAGGAAAAGGAGCAACAAGGCCGAGGTATTGAAGATGAAGGACAGAAGACGAGAAGCGGTGCATAGTACCCATGGTCAGCGCCGGGAAGCATGGAAGACTGCAGAGAGCAGCGGTGTGACGGAAAGCAGCTACCCCAAGTACATATATGCCT
>LPNX010778360.1:0-21223 GCA_001517045.1 Pseudotsuga menziesii | reverse complement strand
GTTATTCAGTTCATAGCATATTACAAGGATAAATGCAAGTTGAAGTCTTTAAGTATTCTGTATAAGAGTTTGTCTAAGTTTCACCTAAGACAGTTAAGAGTTGCAGTATAAAACAACCTTGTGTATTGAGTCCTGTAGGTTGAACACAAGTAACGCTAGGTGCGCTGAGTCACAGTGGTAGGATATCGTAGGGATGCAATATCGCACCATCAGAGGAGCTGTGGCACGCTGCGGTTAAGGATCGAGCGGAGGAAAGAGATACGTGTTTCCTGGGGTGCGGCGATGCGATAAGGATTAGAGCCATTGCGAGTAAGAGGAAACTGCGCATCGCAGAGAGGAAATAGCGGTCTCGCGAGCTGAGGAGAGCTGCGAGACGCACACAGGATGCCATACAGAACCTGGTCGAGACACTTGAGTCCTTGGCCAACCCATTAGGATCACTTCGGGTGAGACTTCAGGCCGCTCCGCGGTCTGTCGCTGAAAGGGCCAGTAAGCTAGGGGTGTTGTTGGTTCATTATAGTAAACCCGGGTCTGCCCAGACGACCAACAGAGATGTCTTCAGTAAGTTCAAACATCAACCAAAACACTTAATCTTTGAAAATTACTTATTTGCAAAGCACAAAAAAATTGAAAATTGCTTAACTACAGAGAAATGCATTACCCATACTAGGATCGTTTGCAAATGAATTAATTCATAGGGCCATTTGCACAAACTAGGGCCATTTTCTCAAACTAGAGCCGTTTGCAAATGGATGAAAATTTGCATTTTATGGACATTGTAAACTTGCATATTAATGTTTTTATTTTATGAAATTTCCCATCTCAAGTCTCGAGCTTTTCTCAAATTTAAGTCGACTCTTGCTCTTTGGACTCCCTGAGTCATTCTTGGACTAGAGTCTAGAAGCTTTGTGGATGATCCCTCACTCAATCAACTATTAAAGGCATAAATATGCTCAAAACTACCTAAATCCATCCCATATTTTGATTTAAGTCCCTTTGCATCCTCTTTTGTTGTTCATAGTTTTTATTTTTCCACAAGTGCATGTGTATGCCCATAATTGCTTCTTATTATTTTCTATAGGTGTGATCATATCTAGAATTTTTTTATGTTGTTTCCTTTCCATGCCCATAAGTGCTGCAAAATTATCCCAAACTTGAAACAAATGTTTTTTTTTTGCAAATAATAAAATATAGACATAGGTTTTCTCCATAATCCTTTGTTACTGTTTCTTTCAAGCATAAGTCTGGAATCCCTAGCAATCAAATATATTATAGTCTGTCAGTTTATGGAAGTCCTTATTCTAGCAGTCAATAGTTCCTTCTAGGAGACTAGGTTGGAAAATATGAAATAGTATCTTGGGGGTGAATAATTTGTACCTTCTCTTCTNTTATAGTCTGTCAGTTTATGGAAGTCCTTATTCTAGCAGTCAATAGTTCCTTCTAGGAGACTAGGTTGGAAAATATGAAATAGTATCTTGGGGGTGAATAATTTGTCCCTTCTCTTCTAATCACAGTTGAACAAGCCTCTAAGAATCAATACAAATAACTTGGTGGTAATAATATTATACCAAGGGTTGGAAACTAGTACTAGCTAATAATTTAGGGATTGTCAACATTATTTACATTAAGTATTCTTATTTAATGTTTGAAATCACACAACAGGATTTGAACCCGAAATCCGACGTCATCCAACATTTCGTACAGATGTGTCGGACAACAATCATTGAAAAGAACGACGATCAAGAAAGTTTTATAGAGCCTCATCGTCATCTTCATCATCATCGTCGACGTCGTCATCGTCGTCTTCATCATCATGACCATCATCATTTTCATCATCATTATCATTGTCGTCGTCGTCATCGAAACCATCATTATCATTATTATCATCATCATCGTCGTCGTCGTCTTCATCATCGTCATCATCATCATCTTCATCATCGTCGTCATCATCATCATAGTGTGAAGATTAGTGTTTTAAAACACTAATATCTTGATAGTGTGAGTTAATTATATTGCCAAATACTATAAATAAATATTAATTTAAAGTGATTTATGCCTAAACCTTTATCATTTGATAATGCACATAAGCTACATTGTAGTTAGTAACACACATGGTTTTCTTTTGACGTCATATTTGCTAATAAAAATAAAGTGAATATAGCTATAAATATTTAATTTTATTTATATTTGAAATAATTTTCCATAAAATATTTTATATGAAATTTTAGAATTTATCATTTTATTTTTATTTTGAATGTTTTAAGTTTATTTTAAAAAAGTATTTAATTTAAATAAGATATTTATATAGAAGAATGTAGTTAGAAAAATTGATGTCCAAAATTTTTACTTAGTTTATTGCTATAATAAAAAGATTAGATGTTAAGAATGTAGAACATATTAGATTCCAATTTTTTCATATATCTTTGATCTTACCGCAACTTTATAGTTTGGTGACAAACATCAAAATCATTTTAGATATTTAGACTTTGTTAAATTGATACAACAATGGCTTCTTAAGTCGTTTAAATGTTGCCATTCCACCCACCAAAGTTTGACTCTCCTAATTGTTGTCATTGCACCCAACAAAGCTTGAGTCTCCTCAAATAGCATATATGTGCCTTATAGCTATTAAATAAGATATATGTCAAGTTTCTTAGTAAAAGTGTATGTGATAATAAATCATTGTTCTCTTCTTTCTTTTATTAGGAATTTTTGACTTTTTTTTATGATGGTGATGACAATGTTACCATATTGGTCTATCATATTTTTTTATATTGAATCCAAGATAAAAAAGGGCACAAATAAGATTATAATGATTATAAAAGAATTGGGCCCTTTTTCATTTTTAAATTGATTTAAAAAGAAAATTTCCAAGCCATGCATGCTTTCAAAATCGTCATCCTCATGATCATTGTCATCATCATCATCAAAATCATAATTATCATCATAATCGTCGTCGTCGTCATCCTCACCATCCTCATATCATCATCATCAACATTGTCTTCATCATCATCGTCTTCATCATCATCATCTTCATCATCATCGTCTTCAACATCATCAGACATCATCATCTTCATCATCATCGTCATCATCATCACACATCATCATCATCATCATCACACATCATCATCTTCATCACACATCGTCATCATCATCATCATCCTCACCATCCTCATCATCATCATGAACATCATTGTCATCATCATCATCTTCATCATCATCAACATCATCTTCATCATCATCATCATCATCAATATCTTCATCATCATCATCATCATCATCATCATCATCTTCATGAACATCATCATCATGTGGTTCATCATCATCATCATCCTCACCATCCTCATCATCATCATGAACATCATCATCATCATCATCATCATCTTCATCATCATCAACATCATCATTATCATCATCATCATCATCATCATCAACAACATCATCATCATCATCATCAACATCGTCATCGTCATCAACATCATCATCCATCAACATCATGATCATCCATCATCATCATCATCGTCGTCGTCGTCATCATCACCAACAATATCATCGTTTCCATTGATAGCATCATCAGCGTCATCATCATCATCATCATCAACATCGTTATCATTTTCATCATTTCATATGATATCAAGATGGTCATCACCATCATCATCATCATCATCTTCATCATAATTGTCAACATCATCATTTTCATCATCATCATTGTTGTCATCTTCATCATCATCATCTTCGTCTTCATCATCATCATCATCTTCATCCTCATAATCAACATCCTCATCATCCTCATCATCCTCCTCATCATCATCATAATGATCGGCATCATGGATAACATCATGATCATCATTGACATCATCATCATCAGCGACATCCTCATCCTCATCCTCATCATCATAGATTCACTGCACACATAAAGACTCACATAGATACACCCCCCTCTTTGTATATAAAAAAAAATAAAACATAGTATAAAAAAATAAAAAAATAAAACATAGTATATATATATATATATATATATATAAATAAAATAAAGCATAAATAAATAAATTAATTAAAACATAAAACAATATATATATATAAATAATTATAAAACAATTATTTATAATACATATATATAAATAAAATAACAAAAACATAAAACCATAAAAAAACACTAACAGTGGCGTGCTATTTTCCTTTCAGCTTCACGAGAAAGCTTCTTCTGTGCATCTCGTCGGGTGCTTGTGTTTAGTGATCACGAGAAAGCTTCTTCCTCTGTGTTGTGCATCTCGTCGGGTGCTTGTCGTTCAGTGATCAAGGGTCGATCTGCGCAACTTGGACGAAGAATGATATAAGTGGGAGCAATGATTTGGACTGGCCACAAAGACTAAGGAGAGTGGATTGTGGTTTTGTAGCAGACAAGGAGGCCAATTGTCAGTCGAGACAATGCATCCCAAAATTGTGAGTATTGTGCCCTAATTCATGTCTATTTAAATTTTTTTAAGATAGTCCTGCAAATCTCCAGGGTTTCTTAGCCAATAGAGGAAAGGCATAGGCTATTAGAGTAGGCTTAGACCCAGGTTGTGTAGGGTTGGTACGTTTCAAGTCTGCCATCTCAATTTAGGCTTTCGATAAAGCAAACCCCTATTTTTACGAGGTTGGATGGTCCTCACTCTCTTGTCCAGTGGTGATGTGTTCCTTCTCACTTGGTTACGGTGAACAGGATCTTGTGTGGGTGAGAACTTAGACACCTCATTTATATACCTTGCCTACTTGATTACTTTACTTTTACCAACAACCCAAAGGGTCTCTGTCTATACTGCCTGCTTCTTCACCAACTTGAATCCTTCCTTTTTAACCTTTGTTTGTAATGCAACTAAATTCAACTGTGAATTTTTTTGAGAGGAAAGCAAGAAAGGAAAAAGGATTTCGGAGTATTCTTCCTCAATGGCACGTTCAACAGATTCCCTGGTAGTAGGAAGAGTGATAGGGGATGTTATTGATATGTTCGTGCCTTCCATGGCAGTTTACTATGGATCCAAGTAGGTCACAAATGGCTGCGAAATCAATGGATCCAAGCAGGTCACTAATTGCTGCGAAATCAAGTACTTTGCAATTGTGGACTGCCCAAATGTGCAAATAGCAGGCAGGCACTTCGACGATAGTCTCTATACTTTGGTACCTAATTTATGAATAATTAATTCCAACAACCCTAAGGTTTTCTTTCATGGAATGAATAGATAGTTGCGTTATCTTTATCAACTTTCAAACATGGGTTTTCTTCGCTGTGCATGCATTTACATTGATCAGTTAATGATAGACCCAATACTCCTAGCCTTAGCGAACCGAACATGCGGGAATGGGTTCACTGGTACCCCTAAAATTACTTGCAATGTTGTACGGAATTCAAATAGAGATAGCTATGGAGATAGCTGTTGGGGTAAAAATATATTTGCATTTGACAGTTTCATTTGACCTGCATTTGACCCATATTAGCTGATATGGATTCTGAAGTTTGGCCAGTCTAAGTGTTACAATTAGTGGACAAACCACCACATTTTGGTTCGCATTCAAACTGGTTTGGTTGTTTTTATGTGAGTTATCTCAGAAACCGGTTCCCAAATAAGCTATTAATCTGACCCCACCGAAATGAGATGCTTAAGGGAGGTTTAGAGAAGGATTCAAGTTCCACCATAGCCACGATAGATAGATTTTTTCTGCTCACATGTATGCTCGGCCCGGTGGAGAAGGATGAAAATCGGTCGCTGCGCCGAGCAGGATTGTCGAGCCATATTTTGTTATAAGCAAGAAACTTGAACCTAACCCCTAGATCATTCAAGATCATTATAAAAGCCTTAGGTTAGAAAGAAACTCAAACCTAACCCAGTATTTTCCAAATTGTAGTGACAACAAGGGTTTGCCATAATTCTGCCAAATGTTATGGATTTCTTCTTTAAGGTGTTTTATTATAGAAACCTTATATTAGAAAGCAACTCGAACCTAACCTAGTAATTCCCAAGCTCTAAACACCATGAGAGCTTGGACTATACAATATATTTTCATTAAGTGATTGAATGAAGTAATCCACTTACAATAACTATTTTTTCAAAAATAATAAATTTTTTTCTACATACCTGTAAATATCATTATCAAACAAAACTATCCATGATGACAGAGTTCAAGAACTCTGTCCACTTGAACTATATCTCACAAAAGATAACAAGCGTTCAGCCAAGCAATGGTGAAGATTCGTGGTATTATGCTTCACAAGTTTGCGATGTTGCAACCTAATGAAACATAATACCATGAATCGTCACCATTATTAGCCATTTTAGATTTAGTGAATTGAAAGTGGCTAAGTCAATGCAAAAAACAAAGGTAATAAGTTTGACTAAATAAACTATTTTGATAATTGTACCTACATCTTCCGCTGCATGCATTGCTTGCATGCCTCACTTATCCCGACGTACTATCAAAATTATTATTATTGGTATGTGTACCTTCTCTCACTGACAATCTTCTTCCTATTTATTCTCCAAAACAACTATATTATAGGGCCTTTTGGCATGACATTGTTTTGCATGCAACTTTTATTTTTTCAATCTAGCATAACTAAAGCACCGAACCTACAAACATACTATAAAAACAATAGAATATCAGTTTGGGATACTATATTTTTCCATTCGGTGATCCAGTACCTTTTGTAATACCTTCAACCCTTCAAAAGATAGCGGATAAGAGAAGGTAGTTGTGGTACCTAACAAGGAGAACCTAGATAATGCCTATAAACGAGTCATTAACGGTGATGATAAAAAATAGTTTCACCTTTGAATAGATTCAATAGCCTATAAATAGTAAAGAATCCCTACTCTAGAAATATCATTTCACGAAATAAAACACACCATAATCCACGCGTAATTTGATAAATGAATGGAAATAACTATCAATGGGCAATAATAATAATAAAAATATACCCATAGATCTTAGTTTAGGGATGTATTGATGTTTATACCACATATTTTCTACTGTATGCGTCCAATACTTGCTCATTACTTAATCACTAATATCAATTGATATACCATCACTCTTATTGGTAACTCCAATTTTTTCACATTTCTAGTAACCTACAAATTCCAAACTCTTTGTTTTCACAGATTTTTTGTGAGGTTATGGGTGCAAAAATATTGGAGATTGGCATCCTAAGGTTGATATTGGCACATTCAATTTTTTAGATACCATGATAGTTTTATGGTTGCTAATCCCAAGGATCCTCCTTAATTGATACGTCATGATAGTTTTATGGTTGCTAACCCCAAGGGTTGTCAATTGGTAGACACTCATGTGAAAGCTCACATAGGCCTCAAGATCAAATCTAAAAGAAGAAGAAAAATCTAAAATTAAGTTTAAATTTAAAGAAGAAAAATCTAAAATTAATTACCATTTTACGCAATATTACATACATAAATATTTTATTATTAAATATTTAAAATGTTTTATTATTATTAATTTAGGGTTTCCTTAGGGTTGAGAATTAGTATGGGAAAACAAGTTAGCATTTCCTTAGGGCTGAAAATTAATATGGGAAAACAAGCATCATCATGACAAGCTAAAAGGAATAAATCAACAAATGTTACAGACTGATATAGATGTATTTAAAACATTCTTTTCATTCCTGAACGTGCCAAGTAGTAGATCTGGAAATGTCCGCTCTTCACCACCATGGATTATATATATAGATATATGCACTATAGAGTAGCACTGAAGAGGTTAAAAAATCCACTCTACAGGATCTCCAAGAACTCAACATCATTATTTGTTCATTACTGTAAAGGCATTGTACTAGAAGATTTGCCTGGACTTGTTTATTTCACTGTGAAGTTGAACGTAAATGATAAACAGAGAGGAGCACTAAGCAAGCTACAACACTTTGTAGGAAATCAAATGAGTAGAGATACAATGTTTGCAGCAGTCTGCATGCATCCTTCACTTGAATGATGTTAGTTCTTGGCGATCCTGTAGAGTGGATGTTTGGTTGCTCTATCGGTTGCTTCTTGGAATTTATAATAAACTTGGCCCAATATCATGATTCGACCGTGAGGTGCTTAGTTCACTGGAAATTGGGTTAGGTAATACTTGGCCATTAATGGAAAATCATGAATCTTATGGTTTATGCTTTGGGTCTTGAAGCAAGTAATAGGTATTTTGATGTCCTACATTTTTTATTTGAACATTTTATGTCAATTTTCACCGTGTCTGATTTTTTTTTGCCCCTCTTACAATGAACATGATAAGATGAAATTTGTGGTTTAGACAGTTGGTTAGCTTTAGAATTATTCCCTGGTGTGAGTGATATTTGATGTTTCCTTGCCCTTTTTCCATCCCCTTGTTTTCATCAAATCATTGAGGAAGGCATGATATAGTTAATTTAAGAGCCTTTTGATTTGTGCGGAATATTCTCTTTTGGTTCTTTCTACTATGGGATTGCCTTAGGGTTGAAAATTAGTATGGAAAAACAAGTTAGCTTTGCCTTAGGGTTGAAAATTAATATGGGAAAACAATCATCATCATGAAAAGCTAAAATGAATAAATCAACAAATATTATAGACTGATATAAATGTATTTAAAACATTCTTTTCATTCCTGAACGTGCCAAGTAGAAGATCTGGAAATGTCTGCTCTTCACCACCATGGATTATATATATATATATATATATATATATATATATATGATTTTTGTAGGTTACCATTGGGAAATATGCCTCTAAAGTGCCAGGTTATGCACTACAGAGTAGCATTGAAGAGGTTAAAACATCCACTCTATAGGATCTCCAAGAACTCAACATCATTATTTGTCCATTACTGTAATGGCGATGTACTAGAAGATTTTCCTGGACTTGTTGATTTCACCATGATGTTGAACGTAAATGATAAACAGAGAGGAGCACTAATCAAGCTACAACACTTTGTAGGAAATCGAATGAGTAGAGATATAATGTCTGCAGCAATCTGCATACATCCTTCACTTGAATGATGTTAGTTCTTGGAAATCCTAACATCATTCAAGTGAAGTATGTATGCAGACTAGTGCAATATCATGATTCGACCGTGAGGTTCTTAGTTGACTGGAAATTGGGTTAGGTAATACTTGGCCATTAATGGACAATCATGCAATCTTATGTTTTATGATGTGGGTCTTGAAGCAAGTACTAGGTATTTTGATGTCCTCTATTTTTTATTTGAACATTTTATGTCAATTTTCACTGTGTCCCGAGTCACTGGATTCGGCGATTTTTCGCCATAAAAATCGAAAATCGCCGATTTTCTATGCCCGATGAACTAATTCGTTGAAATCCGGCGATTTTGAAGGCCGATAACCCATGCAGCCCGTCGGGAAATGCTAGTTGATGCCCAAACAACCTCCGTGTTGACTTACTGCTTATTGTGCGGGTCTTGAGTGAGTTGTCATGAATCGTCGTGATTGAAGAGTGAGTCGTCGTGAACCATGTCGCGATTGAAGACTGGAGTGTGGAGGTCACGCCATTGCCATCGTTTCGAGAGTCGCAAAGGGAGCCATCGTTTTCGAGAGTCTACAGTGGTTGAGGCCGTGATGTACAGTGGTTGAGGCCGTGATGGGCAAGGCCGGTCGAGATACGGCATAGAACCTTATAAATGCAAATGTTTTTTTATTTATTTTGGATTAAATATTAGAAATGTTATTTTGAATTTAAATAAATTTTTAATTTTTTTTAATTTTGTTTTATGTTAATTAATTTATTTTAAATTAAAATATTTATTTATTTTAATTAAAAATAATAATTACAATAAAAAATAATAATGTTTATTTATTTTATTTACTTTTGTTTATTAAAATTATTGATATGTTATGATTTTTTTTGTTTATTAAGTGCAACTTACTTTAATACTCAATTCAAAGGTGAAAGGATGTTATGGGGTTTGGTAAGATTATAATTTGTTTGATTAGATGCTAAATATTTTAAATATTTTTTAAATTCTAAGTTTTATAGTCATTCGAACTTAATGTCGAATTTTATCGCCAAATTTTTTATTGCCGAATTTTTGCCGAATTTTAAAGTCTCCGAATTCGAACACGAACTCGAACTAGGTGACTTAGACTGTGTCTAATTTTTTTTTGTCCCTCTTACAATTAACACGATAAGATGACCTTTGTGGTTTAGACAGTTGGTTAGATTTAGAATTATTCCCTGGTGTGAGTGATATTTGATGTTTCCTTGCCCTTTTTCCATCCCCTTGGTTTCATAAAATCATTGAGGAAGGCATGATATGGTTAATTTAAGAGCCTTTTGATTTGTGTGGATTAGTCTCTTTTGGTTCTTTCTACTATGGGATTACCTTAGGGTTGAAAATTAGTATGGGAAAACAAGTTAGCGTTGCCTTAGGGTTGAAAATTAATATGGGAAAACAAACATCATCACGAATATACATACTAGATCGACATAAAACTTTGTTTCTTAGAGCAGTATGGGTGAACAATAGAAGACTACAAATCAATGATAAGTTAGGGATAATATTCATTATAAAAGGACCTTTGGGTAGGTAGAACAGGGCATCAATTCATCCTCCATTGGAGTCCTTCAACCATTCATCTCACTCCCCTTCGTTCGTAGGTCTCAAAATATTTACTTTGGGAACAAAGTACTTATACAGTTCAATTAAATCGATCAACTGTGCAAGATGCTGAAAGTAAGGATATTGTTTCATGTTTCACTTTTGTTGTCAAAAGGAATACTGAAAAGTTAGGAAGTACCAAAGCTAGTCATTATGTGCACATGGACTTAATGTAGGGAGAGAAGTCATGTCTACTTTTTTGTTCTTGAATGGGAGCAATGATGAAACCACAATAGTGGTTTATAGATGGCAATCATGTAATGGAAATCACAGGGCAACTGTCAAACATTGGGAAGAATCATTGCACTGAAAGGGAAACATTTCATACCCACTCCAAAACCCCCAAGAGAAGGGAAACACTAGGTATAAGCTGTCTAAACTCAACATTATTAAAAGATATATCTTTGGTGGGGAATCAAAAGTCACTTTCAGAAATGAACTTGTTTTGAATAATTAAAATCCTTTATCAACCAAAATATTCATGCCTTGACCACAATGAATAAAACACCTACCACAAACTCCTGTTCCAAACTACAAAATACAAGGTTTAAGATATTTCAAAACATACCAACAGGTAGAAAATATTGGCATTCAAATAAAAAAAATTGTGTACAGTTATAGATACGAAAACATGTAAAAAACACATTGTAATCACACTCTCAAGGGGTGAAGTTGTCATGATTGTAATCTTGAAATCAAATCTAGGCAGATCTGAGTTGGTTTTGAAATTTGCACAGTTTATGGAGAGTAACAGTAATGAGCCCTTTCATTTTCAGTTATGAGCACACTAGGAGCAATGTTGGGCGGTCCTATGGGCATAAACAACTCTAGAATCAAGTATGAGCATCAAAGGGACAAATCTGAGCACTTTGGGAGCATTTTGAAGGTCACAACAAACAGTAAAGCATCTCAAATCAAATATAATTAGGCCAACTTTCAGATCTGGGCACATTGTAGCAATAAAATATGATGATCAATGGAAATAGGAGGCGGTCTTTGCAATTCTGGCTGTGAAAATGAGAAATATGTGGGTGAAAGCAACCCTAAAATCTCATTCATATGCCTTATAGCAACATCCACATAAATTTTGGGCACAAACAAACCTGTTTGACACTAAAAAAGGGTATGAAGCAACCCTATTTCAGCATCTTGGGCACCCTTGTGCACTTATCCATCACCAAACAGGCCTACCTCTAAATCTGGGCCAAATTGGAGGCTTAAAAGGCAGTTATGGGCATTAATAGCCCTATGAAAAGTGATGAACAACGAAAAAACATGCTTTGAGAAATGTTGGGTTGAATTTGAGGGTTGAAATGACATTAACAAACAATTATGGGCACAGATATGGACATAAAGAGTAGGCCTGGTTACTCCAACATCCTCAAACCTTCATTCTGGGAATAAATAAGGGCTGTTCCAACCTCCTAATCAACAATTTATAGCAGTATCATGAATTTTGGGTGCTTTTTCTCCACAAAAGGGGGGTAAACAAACCTAAATAAAACAAATATAATTTAATTTCAGACCCTATAAACTAAGTTGGATTGTGCTTTAGGTGATTCTTGGTTGTCTCTTGAAGGAGATCAATAGCAAATAACAGTCTTTGGTGGCTTTCCTTACAACCGTAGGTCACAAAACAACCCTAAAAGTCTCTAGACCTGTGCACAAGAGAAGTAACAACCCCATTTGGCCCTAAAATACCAATTCTTTTCTGCATTAAGAGCCCCTGTGCATAAAATGGAAGCCCTAAAGAGGGCCAATTCACCTTGGTGTACTAGTTTATTGTTAGAGAAAGGCCTTCTCTCATTATTTGAGGAACATTCACCCTTGGAGACACATGCATAAGGGTAGTGTTCAACCCTACCAAAGGAGAAAGTCATCATTTGAAGCATGCTTACACTCTTTTATACACCATTTCATGAGAGACACATGCTTGGAGGTTACTCATTGAGCTGGTCCACTTGGAAGGTTGTTCACATGGTTCATGCCCTATTTTGTGAAGAACGTTTTTGTATTTGGGGGCTGCTTTATAGATTGACAATTTTGCACATGGGTGGTGTTAAATCAGTAATTTGTTTCTTCAATTTTGGTTTGATTTGCTTTACTTTATTTTGATTTTTCTCTCTTTTAGGAAATTTTTTAGTGTTTTTATGAAATTTTGAGCTTGTTTTTGAAATTTTAATTTTAAGCCATAGGTTTGTTTTTTGTTGAAGGATTTTTAAAGTCATTATATCAAATCATGGATTCACAAATGATTATTCTGAGCTTAATAATGCATGATCACTAATCAAGCAACTTTTAAACTTCACACAAAATGCCTAAACGCCGAAAACCGCGAGAAAATAGCACTAAGATATTCTTCTAGTGCTGGGGTTAAAAAATAATGAAGGCGTGCTACAAGAATATCGCGACCTTCATTTTTCCCGGTTTTCTAGCAAAATTTTGTCACGATTTCAAATGATGATTGACTAATCCCATGCTATGAGTGGTTTGCTACGTGTGAACTCGAGAATTATCATGATCCCAAGTGTTTACAGCTCGTGAGGTAAAACGTGGGTATCATTACTCCTAATGCGGTTGAGTTTGACAGGTAGCAGCGAAATTTGGTCTAATGCGAAGTGAATTGTTATAGGCATGCATGTTTTATGATAGAAGAATTAATAAAATGGCCGTGCCTGCCTAAAAACAAGGAGATTACAGTTGTAGAGATAGTGCAGGTTTTCATAGTTGCCCAGAAAACTAGGGCTTTTTCATCTTGACACCTGGAGTTAAATTGGACCTGGAGAGACACTTGTAGTTTGCAGGCCGGTACTTAAATAGCGTGGAGAGCGGTTTAAAGCATCTACAACCAAGTATTCCACGATAAGCCAGTGTAATTGCAAATTTGGGGCTTTTTCAATGGGTTTCGTTTTATTCAAATTGATCGAACGAAATGAAAAATTATGCTTTAAAATGAAATTTCGGCCAGACACATAGCCATATAAGATACTCTGAGAGGCTAGACTGAGTGAGGGTTGAAGATAGCAGTTTTTGACAAAATATGACCTTGTCAAAAGTTTAAACTGAAGTGATGTGAGAATCCTATACATGTGACAGTGTTCTTGATGTCTGAAATTGATTCTCTGTTGACAAACAATACAAAAGGAGCTGAACGCTTAAAAGTTGCAGGGAGACCTAAGTTGTTAGGTGTGGAAGTTTATTGTTTTTGAAAGCAGATTGGAGGCAGCGAGGAGTTAAAAGCTGTAGAATAAATGAAAACTTAGTATCATTTTGATATTTAAACTGTTGAGAGTTGAAAGTGATAAGTTTGAGATTGTTTCTGCCTTATATTCCTCTCATACAACCTCTAAACAGTCTGCAATTTATCTAGAAGGTTGACAGCCGAGATTCTTCTTGTAAACTTTTATTGTGCATAAATTGTCTATACAGGATTCTGGTAGGTTAGGGTACCCAATACACAGGTTTATGCTACATACTGGAGATGAACAGCCAATAGAACAATTAAATAGCATGACAGTCACCAGTTGCAGTGAAGAATTTGGAGGATTTCAAATGACCTAAGACTCTTATGCTTATGATAAACCTAATCTATATTAGGAAAACAAAGGAGCAGTCAGATAAGATTAAGGGGAGCTGTCAATGAAATCTAAGAGATTTGAATAAGGCAGGCATCTGTCAGATCATAAACTGAAACCTAAAGCCATATAGTTTTCATCCCTGGAAGAAAAATATGGGTAAGAGTGGTAAAATTAACAGAGCTGAACCAACTAATGTAGGGTGGATTGAAAAGCTCCCTGGATGTGTTGAATTGTTTCAGCAAGCTGGTTGGATGGAATTTTTCAAGAAGATAGATGGGTATAATGTAGAAGTATCCTGTAAGTTTGCTCAAGGTTTTAAAAATGACATGGTGACCTTTGATACTCTTAAATTCAAGCTGACAGTAGAGCTGATTGCAGAAGCCACAGGGATTAAGAATGAGGGTGAACCATGGTTTAAGAAACTGCCTTTTGACTTTGATCCACAGAGATATCTTTTACCAAATGTCACCCCTGATTGGAATAAATGCATCCTTATTCAAAATTTCAGAAAGGAATGGGTTGAGCCAATCAGGATATTGCAAAGCTATGTTACTTGCGAAGGCAGATATGCTTATGTATACAAATGTCACTTCAAACTCCTTCAGCACATGGTGGGGGTGTCAAAGACGAGCCTGCCATTCTTCTTTTTGAAAAGCTTGCAGAAGATGTCCAACAGGGTGAAAGGGTAGATAGATCATTCTTCTCAGTCCATTTTTCACCATGGGCTAATTAAGTTAATTATTAGCACTGCTTTGCAGCATGAAGGGAAGACCTGGAACTTTTTCATCTTTTGGTCTGGATTTCAAACCAAAGAAGAAGATCAGAAACCTAAGAGGCAAGCTGACAAGGGTAAGGTTTTGATGAGAAAATTAGGACAGAAGCCTAAGCTTGAGGATAAGGAAGAGGTCAAAGCCGAGAAAACATTAGAGCTGGTGGAAGAGGATAGTAAGCCCAAAGTATTTTCAGCTAATAGCAAAGGCAAGTACTCACTATTTGAAGACCAAAAGCAGCTGCTACAGCCCATGGTACCAGCAGAGGTCCCTCATGAAATGAAAACTGCTGATACAAAAAAGGTGGCTATACATGAAGAAGAATTGCAAGTCAAACAGAGAAGCCCCATTACTATATTGTCTGATGATGAAGGTTACCTGTTAGAAGAGGAGCAAGTAGAAAAAGCTACAGTTGAAACTTAAACCTACAGAGAAATTCCTACTTCAGGCAGCAAAGCAAAAAAACCTAACAGAAAGAGGAGTAAACTTGAAGCAGTAGAGTTGGCTACTATCTAGCATCAAGGAAGGGAGCTGAAAATGCTGGGAGAAATGGCATCATATTGGAGACCTAAAACTAGGTCAAAGAACAAACTAAGACTGAACATGAAGAAATTGCTCAATCTCAGGTTAAACAAAAATGAAGTTACTGTATTAGATGATGTATCTCCTGATGAAAATCCAGAAGTTAAGAAAGCTAGCAGAAAAGGGAAGAAGCCAGCAGCTGTAAAAGCTTCTTATGTGCATCCTGCAGAAGTCAAGAGTTCATCAAAATCATTAGAATATTCAAGCAAGCCTGCACCTAAATTATCTGAAATCTTTTTTGAAATAAGAAGTGATCTTTTTAAGCAGCCACAATCAAAAGAAGAAGCTCCTTCGGTTGAAGTAACAGGTGAGGAAAATCCTAGTATTGTAGACACTCCTGCAGACCTGTTAATTGATGATGCAGATATCTTCAAAAGGCTTGACATACCTTGGAGGCTCACAGATGAACAAGAAGCTATGATAGAAAAGATCATTGACACAGACAAAGAGAACTTGCAGAAGACTGTCAGGCAGTACAAACATCAAATGAGTTACATGCAAGAGGTAAATGATGGATTGATGATGGCTAATAGGAGGTTGAGAGAAGACCTACAGGATGTAAATGACCATTTCCAGGAGTTGACAATAGTAGCAAAGGAAGCACTAAAGAGAAAAAGAGCTACTGACATGCATTGCTCAAAGTTGGAAAAGACAGTCCAGGACCTACAACAGAGAAATGAGGAGCTCATCAAGAAGATAAATGACATGGAGCAGGAGCAGAAGAAAGTTAAGAGGAAAGATCAAGCACTAGATGGCATTGCTCTCCTAGCTGAGGCAACAAAAAAGCTATGAGTCAGTTGTTCATTTAGTTATTTGTTGTCACTAGTTGATAAACACATATGTTAGTGATTTACTATTTTTAGCATATTTTGTAATCTTGTAACTTTGTACATTTTACTTTACCTCAGCGAGTTGATAGAGGAAGTTAGGGTTTTAGACCCAACTGATTTTGGTAAAGAAATATTATTTAGAGAGATAGGAAAGTCATTGAGAGAGTTCTGATTTTTGGGGAGCTATAGGAGGTTTGCAGACTGTTTGTATCTTCAGACTTGTTCAGGAGCTAAGTATGGTGACTCTTATAAGCATTTGCTGATGAAATTATGATATATATGACTTTTACCCTTCAGTTTTTCTGTGTTGGCTTCATTATTGAACTTGTTTAGTTTCTTAATAGATATATTCATTGCTAGTTAATGTGTATTTGCTGGTAATGCTTGTCTATTATGTATGAACCTCAACATTGTGTTTTGTTGGATCTTGTGTGATATATTATGCATCTTTATCATCATTTGTTTATGATTTAGTTATTGCTTTGCTTATGAATGTATTCCCTGATTGTTCCCAAAGCTTGTAACCATTAAAACATTACAGAAACCCTAAACCTTATTTGTTTTATTGAATTTTATCTTGAGTGTGTGTTGGCTTGTTTCTTTGGCCTTAGAAACAATTTCTAGCACAAACATATTTGGCGTCATTGCTGGGGACGAAGCTGAAGCATATCTTCCCTAGGATACTTACCAGTTTTCCTGGTTTAAGAGGTGGACTTGAACCAGCATTTTTTTAAGGCTTTTTTTTTCTTTCACCAAAGTTGTCACAGTGGCTTCTAGAGTAGTGGGAACCAGGAGTAGACCTACTTCACCGTTACATTCAGGGGTTTCAGACCCTGAACAGATCTTCAAAATAGCAAGAAAAATCCGAAGGTCTCAATCTTTATCAGCCCTCTGTGACCCTGACTAGTTGGGTACTTCATTACATCCAGCTGAAACTTCACCTTGGATAAAACCTACCATCCCTGAGAGCACTTTTCAAATTTTTACTAATCCTCAAACCTTTTTGAAAGCCAAGACTGCTTCTCCTGGTAAAATACCTCTCTTTCAGCTGAAAGTAGGAAAGACCCCTTTTCAAACAAGTTCCAGTCAAGCTTCCTCATCTGCAAAGACAGTTAGTCCAAAGATGGCAGCCCAAAACCGTCCCATGGATATGATGGACCAGATGGTTGTAGCCAGGTATGCACCATTAATATTACCTCAGCCTTTACATGCATTGCCTGGAGGTGATTACCAAAAATATATGCCTAGGTTCAATGGACAGGGGGAAACCACTGCTGAGGAACATTGGGAGGATTTCCTAAGTTATGCTGACAATCAAAACATTGAGATTAAAGATGTATGGATGAGGGTATTCGTTCAGAGCCTTGATGGGGATGTAAGGAAGTGGTTTAGAGAGTTGCCTGCCAACTCAATCACTATAATTGAAGAGCTCCGTGATCTTTTCATGAGGTAATGGGGAGACACAAAGGACCACACCTATTATATAACTAAGTTTGGAGCTCTCGGAAGGAAAAAAGAGGAGACTGTTGCTGATTTTTCCAAAAGATTTAACAAAATGTATAGTAGGATTCCAGCAGAAATTAAGCCTACTGAAACATCAGCTAAACTTACCTATGCCAATGCCTTTGACCATGAATTTTTTCTATTATTGAGAGAAAGGAGACCTATCACCTTGCTGAACATGCAAGATGCAGCATTGGAGGTAGAATCCAATTTGCTGGCTTCAAACAGACTTAAGAAAGAAACTCCCCAACATCTTTATGAAAGAAAAGGAAAGAAGGAATCTGTTTCAGGAAGTCCTGCTCCTCAGTCTGCTGAAGCCAAGATAGATGAGATGGCTAAGTTAGTGAAGATTCTCACTGCCAAAATGAATAAACTAGAGCTTGAAAAGAATTCTGGAAAACCTGCTCCAGAAGTTGAAAGGAATCCAAAGCAAGTGGTGCAGGCCCCAAAGAAGAAAGCTGCTATTCCTGCTGCTACTGTTCCTGCTGCTGCTGTTCCTGCTAAACAGACAGCTGATCCTGTGCCAGAAAAAAGACAATCTGTAGAAAAATCAAAGAAGAATGCTGAAATTGAAGAGGTAAACAAATCTGTCCATAATTTTAGTTTGGAGAATGAACTAGGGAAGTTAAATATCCCTGTACCTTTGACTGAGTTAATAAAGAATCCTTCATATAAAGAAACAGTCCTGAAAGTGATGAATGTACCCAGTAATCAGCCTGTTTCAGATACAGTTAATTTGCAGGAAGAAAGCCCAAGAATTTTTATTGGATCAGCTCTAGCGGAAAAGACTGAAAATGAGGTTGGTGCTTCTCCTCCCTTTTATGTCACCTTGACTGTCCATGACCAAATGATTCACAATTGTCTTTTAGATTCAGGAGCCTCCCACAATTTGATGCCAAAAGCTGTAATGGAAGCCCTGGGCCTCAGTATCACCAAACCTTACCATGATCTATATGCCTTTGACTCCCGAGCTGTGAAATGTTTAGGAGTAATTAAAGATATGGTTGTCAGCTTAGCTCAGTTGCCTATGAAAAGTGTGATAATGGATGTTGTAGTAGCTGACATTACACCAAAGTTTGGCTTACTTTTGTCTAGGTCATGGGCTAAAAAGGTTGGGGGAACCTTACAAATGGACCTTTCATATGCCACCATTCCAGTGTTTGGTGGAGAAACTAGAAGAATGTATAGAGAACTGCAGTTTGCTTACATAGTGACAGATGACAAGCATCTCACTAATCACCCACTGTACTCTGTTGATAAAGATCTTGGTACATGCATGTTACATTTCAGTGATGAGGATAATTCTGCTGGTCTGTTACAAGTGGAAAAGGAACAGCCAGTAAAACACAGCAGAAATGAAGAAAATGCATTGTGGAAATTGTATTTTGATGGATCCTCATGCAAAGAGGGTGCTGGAGCTGGAATTCTTCTCAAATCTTCTAGAGGTGAAACAGTGAGGCTCATGTACAAGTTAGAATTTGTTACTACAAATAATACTGTTGAGTATGAGGCTCTGCTACTGGGATTAAAGGCTGCTAAAGAATTAGGCATTCAACAGATTGTTGCATTTGGCGACTCCGAACTAGTTGTTCAATAAGTGAAGAACAAATATCAAGTGAAGCAGGGTTTGTTGAAGCTTTACCGGAATGAGGTATGGGACATGCTTGAAAACTATTTTGTAGATTTTAATATTACCTATATTCCCAAGGATTACAATCAGACCACAGATTCATTGGCTTTAGCTGCCATATACTTCAGAATTCCTAAGACTACTCAGTTGAGGTATCCAATTGAAATAAGGTACAGACCTTCTGTACCTGATAATGTGAAACAGTGGAGAGTGTTTGAGGATGATACTGAGATTAAAAGGTTCATTGAACTTACATATGAGTTCTCAAATTCCCAAATTGATCAGGATCAGGATGATGAAGAAGAACAGCTGGATGAAATTGCTGCAGAAGAGATAGCAGGTCATAAGATCATTGAATTGAAGAGCAATTTCATTCCCAAAGGTTTGGTACCTCTGGAGAGAATATTCAAAAAATATGATACACCTTCAAAACCTGTTGTTCAATATTCAGAAGAGAATGTAGTGGACTGCAACATTGGTTCAGCTGAACATCCTGGAATGGTTAAAATTTCAAAATCATTGACAGCTGAACAAAGAAATAGATATATTAAACTGTTAAAGGAACATGTAGATGTGTTTTCTTGGTCTTATGAAGAACTACGAACATATGATACAGCAATCATTCAGCATAAGGTTCCTTTGAAGCCTAATGTTAAACCTTTCTGACAGAAACTAAGAAGGATAAATCCAGCTTTATTTCCCGTGATTGAAAAGGAAGTAAAGAAGCTGCTGGATGCAAAGATAATTGTGCCTCTCAGGTACTCTTCCTAGGTTGCTAATTTGGTTCCTGTCAGAAAAAAGAATGGGGAAATCAGATTATGTGTGGACTTCAGAAATCTAAATAGATCATCATTAAAATACAACTATCCTCTTCCTAAGATTGAACAGGTATTGCAGCAAGTAGTTGGAGCTCAGAGGATCTCTATGATGGATGGTTTTTCAGGGTACAATCAGATTGCAATGCACCCTGATGACAAGGAGAAGACAGCCTTTACAACCCCCTGGGGGACATTCATGTATGACAAGATGCCCTTTGGCTTGATGTGTTGAAAAACTGAGATTTACTGTTTGCTGGTTTAAATGAACAATTTGTGTTTTTCACTTCAGCCGGTTTTGCATAGGCATGAAGTTACTTAAAATTTTGCCGAACAATTTTAAACACACAGTAAAAATTACTTAACAGGCTGAAAACAAATGCATGCACACCATAAAAATTTACTCAGAGATTTTTGGCTAATCAGCCCTGGAAAAACCCCCACGGGGAAAACCAGTAAGAGAGGAGAGATTTTAATTAATTTCTTCAGCAATGTACATGACAGAAAAATAGTGAAAATACAACTTATCTCCACTGGAAAACTTCTTCACAAAGTTTGGAAAAATAGTGCTCAGCAAATCAGCCAACACCCTTCTTCTTTTTCTGAGCCAAATTAATGCAACAGTATAGCAACACCAGGCCGTACACTTTCTGGGAATTTGTGCCAATAAAACAGACCGTACAGTAGTAGACTGGCCGTACCTCCTTCCTCGAAATCTGTGCAGTTAATAAGCAGCCCGTACAGGAAGAAATCCAGCCGTACCTTCCTCGATATTTGTGCAAATAGTAAATGCACTGTACAGCAGTAAAGAACAGGCCGTACACCCCTCGAAATCTGTGCCAATTTAATGCACCGTACAACAGAGATAAACAGGCCGTACACCTCA
>LPNX010778344.1:103958-114466 GCA_001517045.1 Pseudotsuga menziesii | reverse complement strand
ACAGCTCCATATTCAGTCTCCATTGTTGATAATTTGCATGATCAATTGTTAATTGCTGTGAGTGAAATTAATCTACTGCAGGCCTGAATTTCTACACTCAAAACCAATAACTCAAAAATAACTTAATAAAATAAGAGAAAGGTTGGATTCCAAAAATCCTTGAATGCTTTATTGAGAAGGCATAAATCCTTTTTATAACATTATTACAATGTGTCTTGGGGCCATACCATGGGTTTTCAAATACCATGGATGAGAGAGGTACAATGTGGCTTGAAGCCATACCATAGAATAAAACCATGGGTTGTTAAATACCATGGATGGGAGAGGGTGGCCTCTCCATTTAATGATTTTATGACTTATACATCCAAATTTAGACCATTTGCCCCCTGAAATTTAGATCATTCTTCACCCCTTAGAAAATGATGGTCCCCATAATTTCATATTAAAAAGAGACCCATGAATACACTGTGTTGATTTCCAATGAAGAGAAGGGTTTTGTGAGGTTAACCCATAATCGTGGGTTTTGTGTGGTTGACCCATAATCGTGGGTTTCGTGTGGTTGACCCCTAACCATGGGTTTTGTGTGGTTGACTCATTATCGTGAATTTTGTGTGGTTGACCCATAACCGTGGGTTTTGTGTAGTTAACCCATAACCATGGGTTTTGTGTGGTTGAACCCTAACTGTGGGTTTTGTGTGGCTGACCCATAACCATGATTACAATACATAACTATGGGATTTGTGTGGTTTACCCATAACCATAGCTGTGGGTTTTGTGTGGTTGACCCATAACCATAATCGTGGGTTTTGTGTGGTTGACCCATAATCGTGATTACAATACAAAATTGTGGGTTTTGTGTGGTTGACCCATAACCATGGGTTTTGTGTGGTTAACCCATAACCATGATTACAAAAGGATTTAATAAAAGTCCAAAAATTGAAAAATTCATGATTTTTGGTGCAATTGTTGTCTTGATGCAAATCCATTCGCACCTTCTAATGCAGATGATGAAATTGAATTTCATTGAAGAAACATTTGAGATATCAAAGAGACCTTTCCATCCATATAACATAGTTTATCTTTGGTGGCCCAAGGAATGAGAAAATTTTTGTTGAAGCTCAGGGAACACGTGCACACTGTTTTTGCTAACAAATGTTGCTTCAATCAATGATATCACTCAAACCAGAAATACAAATAAAAAATCATGAAATACCCATTTTAGCTGACGAAAATACATTTCCAATGAGCTATGGTAGAGCCTTTCATATTTTATGTGGAGTCTATTGTACTTGTTTAAAGTTGTACGCGAGCCCGCATTGTGTACAAACATGTGTTGCTTGAAAAAGCATATCTCACAAGCTAGGAAGCCAAATGAAAAACCGTGAAGTACCCATTTTATATGACAATTTTTTTTTTCAAATGAGATATGAAATACCCCTTGAAACATATTTTATATATTACAACATCTCTCTAAAGTTTTCCGAATTAGGTCGTCCTCCATAGATTAATGAGTGTAGGTTGACAAGGGTTTGTAGAGAAACATAGACTGTTGTAGAGATCATGGAATCTATGGATGCAACATAAAAACTAGTGTATGGACCAACAAATAGACTATGAGAGTGTCAGAAATAGGTTGGAAATTCTTGCAGATATTTGGATCCAAACTATGCTCATACCCTCATTCACATGGAATGGTTCCCTGCTGTGATACCACTGATATAGATCTTGGGGGATGAGACTCGAGAGGCTTGAATGCCGAAAGAGGAGGAGATTAAAGCTGAAAAATTGTTAATAATTGATCCATAGAGTAACATAGAGTAAATATACCACATGGAGGGATGAGGCTCAAAGAGGGTTCTTTGAGCCACACCTCTCAAACTATAATGAGAAAGACACTCAGAACCAATAACTCAAAATTAACTTAATAAAATATGAGAAAGGTTGGGTGCAGAAAATCCTTGAATGCTTTATTGAGAAGGCATAGAGCCTTTTTATAACATTATTACAATGTGCCTTGGGGCCATACCATGGGTTGTCAAATATTGGACATAATGGCCACACTGAGAGAGGGGGGGGGGGGTAAATCAGCGTGAGAGAAATTCTAAAATTTTTACCTTCTTTTAATCAATCAGAGTATATCAATCATTATGTCATCAGTTACATATAATAAAATTCATCATGAATCATAAGCACAATAATCATATCAAGAGAGACACAATAATATATGTAATTTTATTCTTTATTATGATAATGGAAGAATACAATCTTCTCAATTACAATCAGCACCAACTCTCATAACATCACCCAGCCTGGTTTTCTTAGCTCCAACTAAGAAATGGTTGAGGATTCCAATCCTTAAGTGCAATATTCTACTTGCAAGCACCTTGCAAGCAATCATATACCTCAGTCCAGAATCCAACTCAATCAACTGTTTCTAATCATCAACCAATTCTGTTGTTGCCATGCCACTTGTCATCTCATCATCATGTCTTATGCTATAGGTGTTTTACCGTTACATCAATATTGATAGTCAAGCTAGTCAATCTATGATATTCACTCTTGTTAATCTTCTCATCAACACTTTTGGTCAAGCTGCTCATCAACATGGTGTATAATGTATCATCATCAAGTATACATGGATTACATCATCATAGTTTATAGTATCTTCATGATCAAAGCATGCAATATCATCATAGGGTATGCATCATCAAGTATGCACCATCATCATACATTGCTCATCATAGAGTAGCATGCATCATCATCATTAAATAAATCACCATGGATCTACATCATTGTATACATATGCATCTTCATTACTGTTCACTTCAATGTACATACATTATCATCATCATACAGTATGTGCATCTTCAACCTCAAGTACACATCATTGTTTCATAACCACTGTATACTGTTTATATATCATTGTATACATCACTGTTTACTACACAAACTACTGCTCATTATTATCAATGTTCATCATCCCTCATTATATCATAGGTGTATCAAATCATCATCTTAGTGCATATCATCATATCTTCATCATTGTACCTGCAATGTATACATCACTATATATGCACTGCATACATCACTGTATATGCACATTGCATCATATCAACATCATGGTGTATGCATGCACCATCATCATACAATATCATCAAGCCGAATGTATCAAGTCTATAGGGTAGCATTATTATCCAACCATCATCATCGGGTAGCATCACATCATCATGTACAAGTGTGCATCAAGTGTATATATTGATCATACCTTAATACATGTCAAAACTTGTGTATGTTTGCTTTAGAAGTTGAACATATAATCATAGTATATGGTATCATCATCCTCAAATTGTCTGAAAGATAATTATCAACAAAAATGTATGATCTTTAACAAAAATTTGGAACTGGTTGAGGACTGTGGAAACCCTCCAATAGTGTCAACCTTCAAGTCACACTTAGGAATGTGTTTTTGAGATGGAACTTCGGTGCAATGCCTCCAACATGTCCATTGTGTAAACAAGTCACAAAATCAAACTCGGATCACTGCTGCTGGTCACTAGGACTGTTCACCAAAAAATTCGGGACTGTGGTAACCCTTAAAATGTCTCTGTTGTAACCCTCGGATGCCTGCCAATGCTGAGACTACTAGAGGGCAGCAATAACATTTGGAATTGTTAAAAGATCAAAAGCTATGATAAACCTAGGCAAGTCAAAAAAATTGGACTGCCAAAAAGAAACAAAAAACTTTCCTCTGTGGTAAAACTCTAGTCCTCTCCTCTACTACTGGTACCATCGAATTCCTTAGTCATCATCCACCTCAGTCAACGAATTCTCCCTCAGTCAAGCGAGCTCACTTTCCTTCTCATTCATTGGATTTATTTTGGAGTGAGAGTGACTTGTGTTTATACATGGTTTGTGGACAAACTCCATTCCGTCGACTTCACAAAATATAGATTTGATTATTAAATTATATTTTAATCATAATAATTCAAATCTCTTCAACATTTGAATTCTCCTTGGACTAGGGCTGATTTCAAGGTGAGTTGTAATGTTTCTTATTTTTATTTTTCTTTGTCACTATTTCTTTGCCACATCATTAAAGTAGATAAGGGTGTGTCCATAAGTCATCAAGGGTGAGGGTGTCCTCAATCAACCTATGACCATTTCCAAAAGTTTCATGACCCCATACACAAATGGGCCACATCATCACCATTTATTCAAGGTTACAACAAGGAACCAAGGACCCTTAGTCAAGGGTATGCGCATGCCCTCAATATCAAGGCATCTATGCCATAGGGAATGCAATCAAGTGTCTGAGTGTTATCATGCCACCCTATGTGTGTGGGTTACTTCATCATGCCATATAACTGCATCATTTTCACCACTCCTACAAGGGTACAAGAGCCATTAAACCACCAAGTGTGTGGGTCCAAAGGATTTCTCATGCCCTAGGACCATCTCCAAGGGTTCTAAGACCCCATCAACCCACACATCATCTTCAAGTTTTCAAGGACCATTAATTCATCAAGTGTGGGTCCAAGGACATTGTGATCAAGGCAAGTGGTATTCATGGACTTCTTCAACTACCTCAACCACACAAGAGAGCCTCCAACCACACAAGAGAACCTCCAAGGGCCAATATCCATCATGCTACCTCTTGTGGGGTTGCTAGGCCTTCTCTTAGGGTACCATGACCGCATCAAGGCATGAATGACCATATAATGGATCATTAATGCTTCTTCAACCCATCCAGGGCTTCTCCATCATCTACAAGGGTCTCAACACCACAATCAAGGTCTTCAACATCATCAACAAGGTAGTGGTTCTAAGATCTATCCTTGTGGGTGCAAGGACCTTGTCAACTGGATACAAGGTACTTCAAGGCACAACCCATCTCTATATGGTCTCTAAAGTACTAGATGTGAGGATACCGATATCATCCATACCGGTGCACTACCTGTGGGGTCATTGCAAGTCCCTGTTGGCATCAATGATAATTTCAATCAACGGTCAAATACCATGGATGGGAGAGGTACAATGTGCCTTGAATCCATACCACGGAACAAAACCATGGGCTGTCAAATACTATGGATGAGAGAGGGTGCCCTCTCCGTTTAATGATTGTATGATGAATGGTAGAGGGTGGCCTCTCCATTTAATGCTTTTATAACTTATGCATCCGAATTTATTCCATATGCCCCCTAAAATTTAGATCATGAATTTTCTTCAATTGTATCTCCAAGTCCAGCTATATATTTTACTATCTCATCCACTCTTAGTAAGTATGTAGCAACATCTTCCTCCTCCTTCTTCTTGAGTGTTTCGAACTATTTTGAGAATGTTTTCAATTTTCCCTTCTTGACTTTGTCATCACCTTCATAAATACTCTTCAACTTATCCCAGAATTCTTTCATTGTGGTGCATTGCATTAATTTGGTAAACTCGACATCAACTTATCCACAAAGTATGACATTCTTTGCTCGCACATTCCATTCATATTGTCTTCTATTCTCAGTGTTGACTGAGACTATTTTGGACGTTGCGCGCTCATAATTTTCTTCTAACTCATCAGTGGATTTCAAGAACTCATATCCATCTTCCACTGATTTCCAAACATCCATTCCAAGTGACTGCAGATAAAATTCCAATTGAATTTTCAAGAAGGCATAATTAGATCCATCAAATCTTGAAGCTTTGTTGGTGGACAAACCTTCTTTCTTATCCATATCTACACTAGATCCTTCTTCCAGATGTTAGCCTATTACTGAAGACACGTGGAAGACACCCACTCTGATACCAATTGTTGGATTTATATTATTACTTAGAGGGGGGGTGAATAAGTAATAGTGCAAATATGTATATTTTTAACTTAAGCATATTTTCACCAATTAAAACTTTTCAACAACAACAAGAATAATCGAAACAACACACAAGTACTTGAGAATAATTGTATATCTATAAATGTATAATATAATTACATAAGTGGAAGATTGCAATTTCTAAAAATGAGCACCCACTAATGTCAGGAGTTGACTTGATCCCCAGGTACAATCTACAGGATACTAGCACTGACCTGCAACAACTTCAATCTGCATGAGAACTGATTCGCGATCTTTAGGCACCGACCTGAACAAATATCAGTCTGGTTGTGCAAAATTCCACTTGTGGATAACTGCGCTCTCTAGTTGTGGAAGCACCAGCTTCCATTTGTGTTGTCCAGAATTGAATGGAAGAAGGGTACGACCTCTAAGGTTTTATTTGCACTGATAAAAAGGATATTACACCACCCAAATTATACTTCCCAACTACAACTGGAAAGAGGCTCCAACCCCTTATGTTTTATCTAAACCAATAGAAAGGATGTTACAACACCCTAATAATATTTACCAGCTACAACTGGAAGGAGGAGCCAACCCCCTTTGTTTTATCTGCACCAATAGAAAGGATGATACAGCACCCTAATTGTATCCTCCAACACTGACTAGAAGGAGGATGCAACCCCTTGATCCTTTCCCTGTCCTACCTCCCTAATATGAAATAAGATTGTATTCAAAAAACTGCAAATAGAGAAATACCTTATCCTTGTGAATGTATTCATAATACGCAACTACTATAACTTCTTCGATCCACGCCTGAGTATCTGCATTCGAACAACCAGTTTCCTGAAACACGATATGCGATAATTATTGTGATCTGTGTCTCTTCAACAAATCTGTGTTTTGCATCTGAATTGAGTTTCTGGATCAACCACACTTGCTTTTTTGCGGCCTGCATCTTTTACTGAGTACGAATGGCGCACATCCATAATACATGTATCCATTTATTCTAGTGCACTTATTCGCTTTTCATCACTAAGTGATTTGTGCACTTCAGTTCTGCTACATAAAAATACTTACTGCGATAAATGAGCCATTGATACCCTAAAGAAAATTTCAAAGCTTGTCCAAACAATTATCTCAGATCTTCATTCTTTTCAAGCTTACTTCACCACATCCATCTCTAGCTTATTTATAGTCTACTTGGCACAAGATATGTGTCCACTTGGTGGAGTTCCTTAACCTTGAATATCACCCCACTGGATTGCATTTTCAACAAGTTAGGATCTGCGTCGATGTGCCACTTACCACAATTCATCTTTGTGTCGTTTATGACACAAATATTCCAACGTCCTTGTGGGACTTTTACACACATTGGTTCATAACTTATATTTACCTCTACACGTATTCGTACCACATATAATTTTTCTTATGGGACTTTCACACACAAGTTTGTTTCCCTTTATCCATAAGTCTCACAAATGATGTTTGCGCATGTGTGCCATTTTCAATGTTCTTCTTTAAGTATTATTATATTCTCATTTGTGACCAATGTCAATGTCATGGTAGGAACTGGCCAATCATTGATTTCCCTGATTTTATCTGGGTCCACCGAAATACCTTCCTTAGTTATTACATGACCTAAGTACTGAATTTTATCTTGAAAGAATTCACACGTGCTAAACTTTGTATAAAGGTTATGTTCAATTAAGGTTTGCAAGACTATTTTTAAGTTTTCTTTATGCTCTTCTTTGTTTTTAGAGTATATTAATAAGTCATCAATAAATATTATTACAAACTTATCTAAATATTTGTGAAGAACACTGTTCATTAAACACATGAATGTGGCTGGGGCATTGGTTAAGCCAAATGGTACAACGAGGAACTTGTAATTCCCGTACCTTGTTTTGAATGCAGTTTTATGGAAATCCTCCTTCTTAATTCTTACTTGATGGTAACCAGACCTCAAGTCAATTTTAGAGAATACCGACACTCCCCGTACTTGGTCAAACAAGTCATCTATGCGGGGAAGAGGGTATCTATTCTTAATTGTCATTTTATTTAATTGTTTGTAATTGACACAAAGCCTCAATGTGCCATCCTTCTTTTTAACAAACAAGACAGGTGCTCCCCATGGAGACACACTCGGTTTAATATATTCTTTATATATTAATTCTTGTAATTGTAATTTTAATTCTACCTACTCAGGTGTGTTCATCCGATAATGGGCCTTCGAGGCGGGTACTTCCCTAGGTACTAATTCAATAGTAAAGTCAATATCCCTCCTTGGAGGTAGTCCCAGTATCTCTTCTAAAAAAACGTCTTTAAAATCATTTAAGAAGGGAAGATCCTCTAAGCTAGGTTTTGTTTCCTTATCATTAGTTCGGTGATGTGTACAACAAATACCCTACATCTTTTTCTAGCACACTTTGACAATTGCAAGGTAGAAATTTTCCTAGTAAGAACCTTCTTTGGAATCCCTCTAACCATTTTTCTTTCACCATTTTCATCAATACAATCAAATTTTTTCTCAAAGCAATTTAGAAAAACTTTATGTTTTTCTAGCCAATCCATTCCAATCAGTACATCATAAGATCCTAATGGTAAAACATTCAAATCTACTTTTGTAATCAAATCTTGCATATGAACTTCACAACTAGAAATAAAACTGGTTACTTTTCTTTTTGTTTCGGTGGCTAATTGCACTAACCACGATTTTTCAAAATCATACTTTCTCATTTTACACAAATCTACTAACTTAGGAGATATATAAATTAGGGTAGAACCATAATCAATTAATATAGAAATAGGTTTGTCAAGGATCTTACCATTTACCTCAATCATGTAGGGCTGATAATCCACTTGATGATTGTCCAACACAACGCTAATTTGCGGTATGTTTCGAGCAACTTCTCCAACTGTGGCTGCTTCTCGAACTGTGTGAATATTCTGATTATCCTTTTTATGAGGACAATCCTGATAGAAATGACTCCCCTCACAACCCCAACACTTCAAGGGTTCTCTTTTTATTTCTTCACTTTTCTTATTAAAATTATTATCTTTATACTCGACAGTTATCATAGGTTGTTTATACTCCGTTCTTATTATTGGTTGTTTGTCCTTGAAGGTATTTTTTTGGAAACTTTTATGTTTATTAAAAGGTTTGAACTCTCTTCTCTTAAAATTACTTCCACCTCTTCTCTTGAAATTATAAGGATTTTCACTTTTACTCTTGGATTGGTCATATGTTAATTTGGCCCTCCTCATTGCTTCATACAAATTTTTCGGTTCTTCAAATTCTAGTTTGTCTTTATAAAAGTTAGGCAAGCAACCTAGAAATCTTTGTATTTTAAGCTTTTCTTCATTTAGGTAAGGCACATATCTTAACAGGGATAAGAATTTAGTACAGAAGTCATGCATGGACATGGATCCCAGTCTTAGCTCATAAAAATACTTAGCTTTCCCTTCGTAGTAATATTCTGAGAGGTATTCATTTTTAAATTCCTTTTTAAACCAGTTCCTACTTACTTTCTTATCATTAATTCATTTTGCTCTTTTTAAGTCTTGCCACCAAATCTGAGCCTTTCCGACTAGATTGAAGATGGCCATTTTTCCATTCATGGAGTTGGAGTAATTGTACATAGTGAAGTACTTCTTCATCCCAGAGATCCAAGCCTCAAATTCTTCTCCATTTTTTACTTCACCGTCAAAGGACGTAGGAGGCTTTATTTTTTTGAATTCTCCTATTAGCTTATCTTTATATTTTCTTTTCTTCCTAGGCCTGCCCTCAGAACTATCACTAGAATACTCTGATTCACTAGATAGATGGCTTCTGTTAGAGTAAGGACAGTCAAAGGATGAGTTTTCTGGTCTATGTTACTTTTTCCTCTTTTCATTAGTTATCTCATTTAGTTTATATAGTAAGGATTCATTTAAGTCTTCTTGAGTTTTCAGTACCCTTTCATGTTCAGTCTTAAAGTTCATAATTTCTTCTTGTAAGTCCCTCACTGTTTGTAGAATCTCAATATTAACAATGTTGTTATTTAGTGGATCCTCATTATTAGGTTCAATTCGTGCAGGTGGGGTAGGGGAGCGTCTTCCAGCCATATATTCCCGCAGTTTGGTCAAACAATTTTCTACTATACAAGTAATAAGAACAAAAATGTACACATTTGTTAGTTTTTGGAAATATGCGTATGGAACCATAGGGCCAAGTGTTGTAACTTGGGGATCTGATACCACATTGTAAAAACCCTAATTACTAAATTTTGGAACAATACCAAAAATGACATATATGTATATATATGTAAGGAACAAGACATAAATTTCTCAATTCTTGTTTTCTAAAGGAATATAATATCAAAAATATAATTCTTCCCATTTAGAAGCACAAACATAGATTGATTACTCAATATAAAAAAAAATTCACCATTCGCTTAAAAACTAAATTACTATCTAGATACATAGAACTAGATACCCATATATTTATATACAATTTTATCATGGTAAAAATCTCTAGTTACATTACTAATTAAGTCTTTATTATATAAAGTTGCAAATGTCATTTCTCAATCCCAAATATTTAAACAACACATGTAAACAAATAAACCCTCGCTTGTTTTCCCAAACATTCACATATATAATATTAAATGAAATAAAACATGACATTCAAGTCAAACTAGAAGAAAAACTCAA